>BHFT01028398.1:0-34779 GCA_004320025.1 Laticauda laticaudata
GTACAGAACGGAAGCATCGCGTTAACCAACGGATGGCAAGTGTTTCTCTCCGTTTTACATCCTCTTTCCATCCATTGATGCTGTGTGACAGGGGCTTTAACCGGGCGTGGGCATGTCCAGCACATGATGCATCTGGCCCATGGGCCAGGAGTTTGACAGCCCTGCCTTAGGCGGTCCCCAACTTACAACTGTACAGACTCTAAAAAGTTATTTACAAACCATCCTTGAAATTATGACTGCTTTACCCCACCAGCAGCCGCACAATTACATGTTGGGCACTCAGATTTATAACCAGTTGCAGCATCCCATGATCACGTGATTGCATTTTGCAACTTTTTTTCACCATTTTCTGGCAAAAAACACCCATTGAAAAAGCTAAATTCAGACTTACCACCATCTGATTCGCTTAATGAGCATAATATAAACAGATGTAAAACTGAGTGCAGCCACATGGAGACATATGACTGTAACAACAACAACAACAATAAAATTCTGGGCTCAATTGTGGTTGTAAGTCAGAGACCCTGTAGCATATCACTTCCTCTTAAAATACAACAGATGATTTCTTCTTCACACAAACATTACAATCTTTTTGAAATATATCTTTCTCTAATTTTGTAATGGCTGTGGTAATGATTCTGGGAAACAAGAAGAAGAGTGGCAACCTAAATATAAATGATAAATGAAATTTGATTCTGAAGGAGGAGAGGTGGCAAAGCTGTGTCAGAAGGGACCCCCCTTTAGTTTTTGGGTGAGTAAAACTGAGGGCAAGAGGGTACTTTTAGACTTGCAAGATTCTGTTAAATGTAACCTTCCAATAAAGATAGAGCTGAATTTATTGCCATGTTTCTTGTCTGGACTAACCTTGAGGTTGTTATAGCAATAGTACTTAGACTTATATACCACTTCAGAGTGCTTTTCCAGCCCTCTCTCAGCAACAATCTGGGTCCTCATTTTACCCACCTCGGAAGGATGGAAGACTGAGTCTGGTGAGATTTGAACTGCCAAATTGCAAGCAGCCGGCAGTCAGCAGAAGTAGCCTGCAGTACTGCACTCTAACTACTGTGCCTCTGTGGCTCATTATGGTTATACTTGTAAAATGTTTCCCTAAAGATAAGCTTTCCTTGCGCTCAAATGAGTTGAGAGAGATAGTTTTATTCTGAATGAAACAGATTAATTTTCATTAGTATCCAAAATTATGTCAATCTATTACTTTGCTGTCTTACTACAATTCTTTATTCTTGTGGTTTTTAAATGTACTACAAAAAGTGATTTATAAATAAACATACGTCATAAAATACATTTTTAAAAAGCTAGAGATATCCGGGCTAGGTAATAAATATTTTAGAAAATTGAAATTACTTGAAACAATTGAAACTAGGAAAACTCTGGAAATACTTATGTTTTTCAATGTAATTAATAATAATAGATAATTCAGTGGCACTGGCATTTGAAAATCTGTAACAGATACAGACTTTTAATGATTTTCACTACCATATTTTTCAGCTGCAAAATTTATCAGCTGATGCTGCATTGCAGTCATTGTGCAGTAACTGAATATGAAAAGAATAAAAAGCTATGCATAAAATAATTCAAAAGATTTTGTTAAGATACAGTGATTTAGAAAACATGTTTATCTTAAAATTCTCCCCGCCACTTGTATATTTCATGGATAAGATCCAGCTTTTATATTTCAAAGTTTCCTTCAAACTTAAATATATCATGTCAAAATGTCAGAGGAAATTAAGTTTTGATTTACAAAAATCATAGAGAGAAAGCTGGTAGCCAAGATTTTGATAGACAAGCCATCTTTTATAATGATCCAGTATCATATGCTTATGTGACAGTAGGAGGGACAATTAAATTTACACTGGCAGAAACAAAGAGCAGAACTTTCAAAAAAAATGTGATGGCACCACACATGGGGAAAAAAAATTAAAATGTTAAAAATATGGCTCTACCCATGTTGACAAATGAAGTAACATAAATCTATGAATAATTCACTAATTATTATTGTTGTCATATTATCCTAAAGCAACATTTGTAGTCTCTTCAGTTACAAAACAAACACAGAAAAAATGGAAAGTACAACATTTTGGTATTTGTATATACTCTGAACAGGGTATCTTGACTGAAATGTTACCTCTCAGCACATGGGATGGGCAAAGGGTTTATATAAGGGTCAGGTGGCAAGGGTGATACAACATGCAGTGCAGCAATTACTGGTTCTACTTCTGTATCTGAGCAGAAGAACATATGGTTATTATATGGGAGACTAATATATTTGCCCAGAGTCTCCATACTAGCCATCGCACGAATTCAAGTCAAGGTGAAAAGTCTCCTATGTGAGATATTCAGGTTGTTATAGAAGTAGCAAGGAACTGTCCACGGAGAACCTCAAATTACATATAATAGGGATGGATCATTTGGGAACTCTCATTTTCTGCATGTAAAGCCCCTGTCACACTGCACCAACGGATGGAAAGAGGATGTAAAACAGAGAAAAACACTTGCCATCCATTGGGTTAATGCCGATGCTTCCGTTCCTGTCTACACTCGCCTCCGTTTTGTGTTCCTCTCTACTCGTCCAGCATCCTGTCTATTGACATTTCATCCGCTCAGAGGTTTTGAGCTCCTCAAAACTTGTTTGAGCGGAAAAATGTATCCAATGCGTCCGTTCTGCATCCACTATATCCGCTAGGCATCCTCGTGCGCATACCGCGCAACTCAATCCCGCTCGACGCAGGGAGGAAGCGGAACGGACACGGAACGGACGCGCGCTAGCATTAGTAGCACGGACGGAGAAAGGATAAAAGCGGATGCAAGCTTGCAAAGAAAGCATTTAAAACGGAAAAAAACATTGCAGAGGGGACCTATTCTCGGATATCAAGGATGTCTAGAGGAACTGTCCTAGAGGATGCAAAGGGACACCATAGGGAAAACCTATATTTGCCTATAAGAAAGGGGGAGCAACTCACCGCATCTTCACTTTACAGCCCAGCAGCCCAGCTGTGCAGACCTCTGAAGCCTTCATCTGCCTCTTCCTCTTCCACAGCATCCATCATGTCCACCTTGGATCGTAACAAACTCCTTTTTGGTAGCCACCATCGTTCTGCAACAGTGTGAAGCCATCTATAGGCTCTGTGAACTCTACTATGGGAAGAAAAGGAGGCGGCCAAGAAAGCATCTTGGGTCCGAAGATGGATTGGAGAAGAGCAGAGAGGGACTGTTCGACAACAACTGATGGTGAGCTGAGGAACGAAGACCCTCGTGCCATAGTCCCAGAACGTTCATGAGGATGCCTCCAGCCATGTTTGACGAAGTTGTGCAGCGGCTGACACCAGGTTGACCAAGCAGAACACCAACGTCTGGCCCAGCCTGGACCCTGGGCGCAAGGTGGCACTACACTCTGCGCCATACGCTGGCCTCAGGGACCACCTACAGGAGCATCGCAGTACGGCTGGAGAGGTGCACAACACAACACCATCAGCATTGTGTGGTCAGAGAAGTGGTGCAGGCCATCATTGATGGAATAACATGGAGAAGCTCCTCCAGTGCCCCACCACTGAACAAGGCTGAAGAAAGTTGCAGAGCAGTGGTATCAGAGGTGGAACTTTCCCACACACCGTGGACGCTAGATGGCAAGCACGTGGCCTGCAAAGCCACCAGCCAAGTCGGGGTCCACTATGTTTCAAACTACCAAGGGCTTCTTTCAGCATTCGTCCTCTTACGCCATGGTCGATGCTGACTACAAGTTCATGTACATCGATGCTTCAGGCAACGGGTCAGCTTCAGATGCCCAGGATACAATGCCAGTGACCTCAACGGGAGGGGCTGGAACGCAACCTCATCATGGGCTTCTCAGATCCAGACCCCCTGCCCCAACGACACGCAGGATGTGCCCTACTTCATCGTGGGGGATTGATGCCTTCTCCCTCCAGAACCTACCTCAATGAAGCCCTACACTTCCAATGCCTCACCGTGAAGAGAGGATCTTCAACTACAGGCTGTCCAGGGCAAGGCGGGTGGTGGAGAACGCCTTTTGGATCTTGAGGTCAACAGGTTCCAGGTACTTCTCACCACATGGCCAGCAATCGCCAAACAGGACCGTGAGGAACATCGTGTGGAAGCTTGCTGCATCTGCCACAATCTCATGCGACACCCGCTACAGTGTTTTGCAAGAACAGGCTCGTGGACCTCCAACAAGGCAATGGGGACATGGAGCCTGGTGAATGGAGGCAAGGGCCAAACCTGATAGATACTGTGGATGTGCAAGGCCCCAAAAGAGCCTCACGTGGAGGGAAGAAGCAGCGGCAACCTCGCTGAAACACTGGTGCAACTCCCCAGCTGGAGCAGTGGAGTGGCAAGACAGGATGGTAAGATGCTTAATGGATGCTTCCTTCAGCCTGTCGTCATCACACTGACTGAGATTGGGCCATGTATGTTGGGTGGCCCTACACATAACAGGGCATTTAATAAAGAGTTGTGTTTATGTTCAAATGTGTTGGATCAATGCTTACATTAGTATTGATAATGAAAGGGCCATAGGTGTGGCACTTGGGAGGGATATCGCAAAAGATATCCCTGCCCATCCCACAGCTATTACTCTATCCCAAAGGTATCCCTGCCCACCCCACTGCTATCCTTACCATCCCACAAGCAATCTGCAAAGGCTTAAACCATATTTCTAAAATGTTCCACCAAGATAACTTTATTTTACAAAAATAAATGAAAGCAAGTGTGTGAAGCAAGATAAGCTTTATTAATAACAAGCTGTAAAAGAAAAATGACCCAAGTCAAGTGTCAAAAAAGTCTATCAGGTAGCCACCCTAGTCTCTGGCACTCTATCTTGGTCACTCGGAGGTGTCCAGGTGCTGTGGAGGTGGCTGGTGCTGGAGTGCTGGTCTGAAGCCGCACTGGGTGCCTGGCCCCGCGAGAGGACAACAGGTGACAGTGTGTTGAGGAACAGCTCTCGGACAGGCTGGCTCAGCCCCTGTGATGTTGAGAGCTCCTTCCTCCTGTGCCAGGGATGTCAGGCCCCAGTACCGAGGACAGATGTACTCGAGAACCGGGGCTTGGCTGTGGGTGGAGGAAGGAGCAGTGTAGTGGGCTGTCTAGTCCGCTCAGCTGTGTGAGGACTGGTGTGGGTGGCATCTGTGGTGTGGGGTGGCATCGGTGGGCATCAGTGTCATGGGTGGCATCGGTGGCATCAGTGGAACCGGTGGCAACGGTGTTGTCCGATGACTCTGTGCTGACTGGGAAGGGCTGCTGCCTGTTGCTGCTGGACTCCTGGTAGCCGTAGCCCTGGTAGGTGAGGGCCTGTGGAAAGCTTTGGAATGGGAGGGACATCACCTGGGGTGGAGGAGCAGACCTGGACTGGGTGGGAGCAGGTTCCTCTGGGTCTGGAGGGTTGTGAAGCAGAGTCGATGATCCGGTCCTTCACGCACCTGGTACTGGGGTTCCTCCATGTCCGTGAGGGTCTGGTTTCACAATAGGTGAGGAAGGGCTATGCGGTTGGCAGGATGAGGAGTCGGTGTGACCAGCTGAGAGAGAAGATACTATGCTGCTCCGGATGGTGTCCCTGATCTCCAGCAGGATAGTGTGGCTCTGCCCCTCCTGCCTGTCTGGCTCTCTGCCTTTCGTGGAGGTGGAGCTGGGGTGGATGCGGGTAGGGGTTGGTGGACGTGTCGTCTCCTTTCTCCCACTGCACCAGGGAGTCCTCCACGCACTCCACCATGATTAAAACAGCTGTCCGTGGGTTCTCCGCCATGGGAACGCCCCACAGAAAACCTGCCTGGAGACAGGATCTGACTCTCGGCCAGAAGAGGACTGGCTCTCAGCAGGCTGCCGGAGAGAAGAGGGGCATGAGAGGACTGCTGCTGCTCCTCGGTGCGGATCTCACCCTCCAGGAACTGCCACCTGGCCATGACGGTAGGTCCTCTCTGTCTGTCAGCTTAACCGTGGCCTGGCCAGATTTCTTGAGGTGCAGCTTCCCGTACCAGGTGTGCATGTCCTTCCACCAGCTGAGGAGCACATCCGATGTGTAGCCCCAGGCTCTCGCCTTGTCTCTCCAAGCAGCCTGCTTCCTTTTGGTGGTCCCGTACAGCCGGTGTCCCTTCCGCCACAGATAGTCATTCTCTCTCAGCCACTCCAGACACCTCATCCTCGTGTTTCCTCTCAATGGAGTATTGCCTCCTCTCCCTATCACGTGTCTGCCTCTTCCTCCCTCTGGCAGGGCCATATGGGCCCTCATCAGAGGGACTTCGAGTTGTAGGCGGCTGCTCCTCCATACCACCAGCAGCAGCAGCAACAGCAGGATCATCATCATCATCATCAGCAGCAGCACCAGCCAGGATCCATCATCATCAGCAAGCTAGCACCAGCAGGATCAGCAGCAGCAGCAGCAGACACAGCAGGACCAGGATCAGCAGCAGCAGAGTAAAGCACCAGGAGCCCAGCAGGACCAGGAGCACCGAGCAGTACGAGCAAGTCCAGGGCACGAGCAGGATGAGCAAGACCAGGAGCACGAGCAGGACGAGCAATCTCCAGGAGCACGAGCAGGGATGAGCAGGACGAGCAGGACGAGGGACGCAGTTTCAGCAGAGTAAGCACCAGCCAGACGAGCACCACCACCAAGGAGCAGCATCAGCAGAGTAAGCACCAGCAGTAAGCACCACCGCCAGAAGCAGCATCAGCAGAGTAAGCACCAGCAGAAGCACCACCCCAGAAGCAGCATCATCAAGCTCCTCCAGAAAGCAGAAGCAGCAGAACCCCAGCCACAGAAGAGCGAGCCGCCGCTGCTACAGCAGCCCCAGCAGAAGCAGAGGAGGGCCAGGGACGGGAGGTGGCCTGTCCATCTTCCAGGCTGGCAGCAAATGGCTGAGGCTTCCTCTTCTTCCCCATGGTTGTGGGGTTGCTGGCTGGCAGGGAGTATGGCGGGAGTCTGGCAGGCAGGCAGGCGCAAGGCAGGCAGGCAGGCTGGCAGAGAAGACTTGCAGGCAGGCGAGACAGCAAGGCTGGCAGCAGGCTGCACAAGGCTGGCAGACAGCAAGGCTGGCAGAGAGGCTGGAAGGCAGGCAGACAGCAAAGGCTGGCAGGGAGGCTGGCAGGATGGCAGGCAGCAAGGCTGGAAGCAAGGCATGCAGGCAGGGCAGGCTGGCAAGGCACTCGATGTGTCTGGATGCAGGTCTTTCTCTGAATGGTGACCTGCTTCCGAGCTGCTTCCCTTTATATCCATGGGGCTGACGCAATACATCCCCCCCGCATGCGCATTGAACGCAAGGCATCCGCTAGGCTTCCGCTACGCATCTGCTAGGCTTCCGCTGTGCATCCGCTTCATCCGCTGTGCATCCGCTTCATCCGCTCGGCGTCCACTCTGCATCCGCTCTTTCCGTTCCGCGTCCACTTCGCTGTGCTCCCCCAGAAGCCTAGCAGATGTGCCATCTGCTCCCATCCGCTCGGCTTCCACTCTGTATCCGTTTTCCATCCGCTCTGCGTCTTCCCCCCGTCCGTTCCTTTCCGTGTTATCTGCTCTGGTTATGCAAATTTTCGCCCCTTTTGAGAGCAGATAACAACGGATGGAACATTTTGCTCGTCCACTGTGTCCTTTTTACAAACATTTTGCATCCGTTGGGCAGTGTGACAAGGCCTTAAATCCCAAGTCCTCTGAGGTCAATTAGTCTGGGCCAAGAGATCATATTGCCTGTGGTAAGATGCCACAATATGTGAGATCAGAATCTATTTGCTTCTTTAGAGGGGAGGAAAACCTATTCAGTAGAATAAAGTGAAGCAGAGACTCACCCCAAAGGATTTCTTTTCAGCCAAACCTGAGATAGTGAAATCCCAGGCTAACTCAAGAAAGCTAACCAAAGGCATTTAAAGTTAAGTGTGGAACAGTTAAGAAAGGTTTTCAGAAGATTAGAATGAATGGCTTTTAAAGTAGGGGCATTTTTATACTGTAAACACAGAACTGTGCACCATATAACAGAAAGCCCAAGATCTATGCTGTATGCAGTTTTATTGTTGCAGGGACATCATTACTGTATCTTCTCTGATTGCCTTAGAAACTTTGTGAGTTTTAATTATATAAATTGAATTGAAATTGAATTGAATGGAATATTTTACTTGGCCAAATATGATTAAACATACTAGGAATTTGTCCCTGGTTCAGAAGCACTCAGTGTACATGAAAAGAAACAGAACAAAAATAATGCCAATAAAATCAAAATAAATAAGCATTGAATTGAGATTTCTGGACATAAGAATAAATTATAAAATGTTCTTTTTTAAAACTTGCTCCTACCAAAAATATGCTCTAACAACATATGTTAATATTCCTTGAATGTACAGGTATCCTCAACTCAACAATTGAGTCCAAAATTTCTTTTGCTCAGTGAGACATTTGTTAAATGAATTTTGTCTCATTTTATGACCTTTCTTGCAGCAATTCTTAAGTGAATCGCCCCAGTTGTTAAATTAGTAATACTGTTGTTACGTGAATCTGGCTTCCCCACTGACTTTGCTTGTCAGAGGGTTGCAAAAGGTTGATCACATGACCCTGAGACACTGCAACCATCATAAATTTGAGTCAGTTGCGTGACCCATGGGGATTGCTATGAGGGTCAGAAGCATGGAAAAGGATCAGTGTCACTGTAACTTTGAATGATCACTAAATGAACAGCTATAAGTCAAGGACCACCTGTATGGTTAAGACAAAATGTTTAACACTGCTTCCCTTGAAAAAATAGTGTGACTTTTCCTGTCTCTGATCTCAAAGATAAAGGTAAAGGTTCCCCTCGCACAAATGTGCTAGTTGTTTCTAGCTCTAGGGGGCAGTGCTCATCTCTGTTACAAAGCCGAAGAGCCAGCGCTGTCCAAAGGTGTCTCCATGGTCATGTGGCTGGCATGACTAAATGCCAAAGGCGCACAGAACACTGTTACCTTCCCACCAAAGTGGTCCCTATTTTTCTACTTGCATTTTTACATGCTTTCGAACTGCTAAGTTGGCAGAAGTTGGGACAAGTAATGGGAGCTGGGAGTCACTTCATTACATGGTGTTAGGGATTCGAAAGCCAAACTGATGACTTTTCTGATCAACAAGTTCAGCGTCTTAGTCACTGAGCCACCACTGTCTCTGATCTCAAAAGAAATAGGATCATACCTTTTTAAACAAATAGAATCTATTTCATCGGCAGTGTCTAGCCATATTGTCCTCAGAGCAGTCTACTGTTCTACTGTCCTACTCTGAAGTGGTATTCTCATGAGTGAGTTTTACCGAAGCCAAGTTGGCAAAAACAAAACTTCTATTATTTCTATGGTAGATGTGGAAACACAACTATACATTCTACATGCACATACATGCTGCTTTTTAAATTCAGGCACATTTTTTACACCTCTAAATACTTTGTTTAAAGTAGACAGTATTTTTCATGATAATGAAACTATTTCATGTTGTACCAAGAGAAATAATTAATCATACCTTTATTAAAATTGTGAGGATGTGGATCTACTTTGATGAATACTTCATGGCAAGCCATTGGTTTTTTTTTTCTTCATTTTATACACATTTAATACAAATACTAAGATAAGTCATATTGTCAAATCCTTTTTCTAATAGCAGAATTTAAAGAGACAATGGTTTTCTGAGTTCAGATATCACAGGTAATTGCTTACAAAACAGAACTGGTTACAAAACAGAACCAGAAACGTTCAGTCTTTCCCTTGCTTTATAAAATAAAGTAAAATAAAATAAAATAAGGACAAGTGTGCAATTCAGGTGGCTGGGCAAGATAAACCCTGAAATTTTGTACCTTGCATTGTAATAATAATAATAATAATAATAATAAATTTTGTGAATAAAAACAGCTCTTATTCTCTTTATCAATGACTTGCAGTTTATTTGCTAAGATTGGGTGATCTATTCTTTTGGCTGTGCCCATTTACTGATCCCCTCCCCCNCCCTCCCCCCCCCCCAAAAAAAGAAAGAAAATCAAAATGTGACAGCTTCTAAGGAAAACAATCAGTCTATTTTTCAGTTACATGTTAAATATTACAATATCTCAACAGAAAATGTTTTATCTGCAGAATGATTTTTTTATGCATAAACTATCATATTAAATAGTGCAGTAGCAAGGAATGTAAATAGTGGGGTAGGCTGTTCTGGGATGCAATGCTAAGTCCAGTATTTTTTGGTTAGTTTGGCTTCACATCTCTGATCTGGACAGTTTAAAACCAATCAGCTTTCTAAAAGGCTATGAATAGCCATAAGTGGTTGCACACCACTTATGGGCACCTAGTAGACTCCAAATGGATGAGACTGCCTGAAAATTAAAGAAAATCAATTCACTATCCTTCTGCAGTAGCCTGTTAGTACCTCAGCTGACAAAAAAACATATACATGATGTTAATTGAGAAAGCACTATCCCTTAAGAATACTTTGCAGCTCCATATGTACTAAAGTTGCTGAAAAGCAAGTATGCCCATTGCCAAATGGATTGATACAAGACATTTTAAGCAACTAGAAGTAACAGTGGAAAGCAAGCCCTTTCCTGTGAGAAATTTATTATGACTGAGTTCCTAACAACGATAAGTTTATTACAGATTATATTTCCCATTTAGATGCGCAAATGCAATGCCATAATCATATTCTGAAAAATATATCTGCTTTTTATAACATAGCAGTAGCATGCTAACCCTGAAGTAAACAAATACTGTATAACAGATATTTGTCTGAAAAGTTTAGAATTTGGATTATTATTTAGTTTAATACTATCCAGCTCAGTGTTCTCACACATGAAATATGTCTAACACATCTCATGAGTTTGTTTGCTGTAGGAAAGAGGTTTAAAGCAGACATTTGTATAACATTGTTGGTTTAATTTCAGGTTGTTGTTTTTTTGGTGTCTCAGGTTTTAGGTCTTAAAATGTATTCTCTTTATTTGTTTTTTACTGATTACATACACCCATGAGTTTTAAAATCTACAAATCTGAAGCAAAACATTTTGCTTCACTTTGGTTAGAAAACACAGAAATCATTTAAAAGGAAGATAAACTTTCTCCAATTGAGGGATCTGGGCTCCAGATGTTGTATCAGTACGCTGCACTCAACCTACTTCTTCCAAATTAATTGTGGAGTGATGTTGCCTTCAACAGTGTTTAAAAAGTAAACGTTATGATATAGGAGAATCCTTCACAGAAATAATCTGTAAAGCAGTCTTCATGCACTCCAATTATTAATGGTCACCAGTATAACACTGGATATTACAGAAAGGAAAAAAAATCTCATTCAAAAAAAAGTTGAGCTTTTTCTCCTAGTGAATAGGTAAATAGGAAATGATCTATGAACGAGTACAGTCTGATGACAGAGTAGTTTAAAAATGCTGCCGTCAAACAATGAAATGGTTAAAGATATTCTCAATGAACGGATACCATTATTTGGTGTAGCAAGTTAAAGTGCTGGCCCAGAAACCAGGAAACAGTGAGTTCTAGTTCTGCCTAAGACATGAAAGTCCAGTGAGGTGACTTTGGGCCGGTCATTCTCTCTCAGCCCAACCCACCTCATAAAATTGTTGTGGTGAAAATAGGAGGAAAGACTATTAAGTATGTTTGCCGCCTTGAGTTATTTCCCCCAAAATAAAGGTGGGATAAAGATCTAAGACATAAATAATGGCAAGACAGAGCAAAGAGACTAACGAACCTTTCCAAGGCCACAGTCCGTCCCATCTGCCCACGGTGTATGTTGCGTACGACATCCTTTATGAGCTCCATCATCATTAATGCACCATAGTCTTCTGCACTGCTTCTGCTTAAGTGATTTTAAATGGTCTCAGCATTATTCAACAGCCAGTATAACATATGCTATAGGTCACATACTTATTTTAGATTATCTCTCTGGTGTTATTACCATCACTGAGAAAGGAAGTATAAACAATGAGCACAATAAACTAGAGGAAGTAACTTGGCTAAGGTTGCAAATGCTGACATTTTTGGCTCAAGTGCCTTAAACCTCCTGATTCAAAAGCTAAACCTGTGCTCATACAAAATGCTCAGAAATCCCATTACGAAAAAAGTGCAAAATGAACAAAACCTAAAAATCAGAAATAGTGAACATTTTTATTACTCCCATATTTGACAAGATTCTTCTTGAAATATTTGACCCTGTTCTCCATCTGGATTATACTTGCATTCTCTTTCCTTGAAGTAATTAATGGTTTCTATTTTCAAATTTTGTAATTATTAAGAAAGAGTTGAATATGCTACAGCTGAGAAAGGCAGATGGTCCCCAAATTATTAAGACTTAAGCATCCTATGCTTTCAAATAAATCCCACTGAAACAAAACCTCTTACATAGATTATCAGTCACTATTTCCTAAGAGAGAGATTGTCTTGTATATTGTTTTATTTTTATTAAAAAATACAGATATAAGCTACAACTCTTCAGAATTTCATTCAGCTTTCTCTGTAATTTCTATTTACAAAGGCTATGTATTATTCTGGGTTGTATACAACATAGGGGGTAGAATTTAGAATTCACAATTACTTGTAAGTAAGTTTTATTAAGTTCAATAGATCACTACTGAGTAGACACTGGGAAATTTCATGGATAAGTTGCTTATTTTAATGTACGCTGATTAATGTACATTTAAAATAATTCTATTCTATTCTATTCTATTCATTCTGTTTATTCCATCTTTGTATATATCTATATGTCTATATCTGTATGTGTATGAATAAGAAATCAAAACAAGATGGATATATCTTGCTGAATCTTAGGGAATCTCCTAGTAATCCTGCATGTCTATGCTGCATGACTCACCATTCTCTAACCTATGAGGATGGCAATGGAATTGAAGATTGCCACCCAGTATACACCTTCCTGAAGAAGTCACTTCTCAGTCCAATTCTTTTGGATAACAAGTGACCAATTTTCAATTTATTATGGAAGATTTTAGAGAAGATACTGCCGGGGATGTGTGTAATCCAGATATAGAGGATTCTACGGGACACAAACTTATTAGAACCATTGGAGTCAGGCTTCAGGTTTTAGCTTGGAACAGAAATGGCATTTGTTGCCCCAGTGGATGATGTTTTGGGGCCTCGGAGAGAGGATGTGTACATCCTCCTGATCCTAACAGATCTCTTGAGTTGACTCTGAGATGACTCTAACAACACCAACCATCCCAGTTACGCAGCCAATACACTTTAAGTAAATACCATGATACACTTTTGAACTGAGGCTTGGAGACCTAATCTCAAACAAGTTGTTCTTTGAGAGAAGAACAATTTTGCTTTTGGTTTCTAGGTGGGTTTGGTTCTCTCCCCCATGCTGTTCAATACTGACTGAACTTGATGAAGTCATCTCTAAGTCTGGAGTGAGGAATTATCATCTGATGATAACACCCAGTCATATACTGATATTCCTAAAGCAAACCAGGGGAACCCCAGAAATCTTAGCTGTGATAGCCTGGATGGATCAAACAAGCTGAGATTAAAACCCTGAAATATAGGAGTATATTCCTGTCTGAAGCCTCATTCCAAGTTTGATTCTGGATTATATTATAGGCCTGTAATTTGGAGTCCTCGAGATTCTAAACTCCTATTACAGTATAAATGGAGAATAGGGCCATGAGGGACTTCTCATCTGGTTTACTGTAACTTTCTGTATATGTGGCTGGGTTGAAAACAACCCCAAAACTCCAAATGGTACATAATGCTGTGGCCCATCTGCTACCCAGCTATGTTGTGATTGTTGCACTGGTTACTGCTTCTGAATCCAGTTCAACATGCTAGTTATTACCCCTAAAGTCTTGCATGGTTTGGAGCACAAGTAATTACATGGAACATATTTCCTTCCCTAGATATGGCTGATTCAATACAATCTTTGAGGGAAAGCACATGCCCTACCCTTAAGAGATGAGGAAAGTAAAGTCTCAAGGATGCATCTTCTCTGTGGCCACTCTCCTCTGGAGATAATAAATGTCCCCAAATGTTCTGATTCTCAAGAACTCTATTGCTTCACAGGTCATATAATGGTTGATATGACTCGGTCAGATTAGGTTATTCTTTATTGTTTAAATAAATACGTTTCCCCCGAAAATAAGACCCTGTCTTATATTTTTTGCCACCAAAAAAGGCACCAGGTCTTATTTTCAGGGGATGTCATCAACTGACTAACCTCACTTGCGTGCATCGCCCCCCCCCGGTCTCCTTTTCGCTGTCAGAGGCCTTTAGGAACTTCTTCTGCAGCTGGCAAGGCTTTCCTGAAATCGATCTGGAGCTTTGCTATCAGCTACAGAGGCCTTCAGGAAAGGCTTGCCAGCTGCAGAAGAAATGGGCCGGCAAGGCAGGTGTTGGAGTGTGAAGAGCCTGGCTACAACTGTCCAAAGGTAAATAGTAGGGCAGCTCCACTCCCCTATCCCTCCCTAGCTTTATTTTTACCCATGCACCCTGGAGTGAGCGGGATCTTAATTAGGGCTTATTTTGGGCGGTAGGGCTTATATTGGGCACACATGTAAAAATCAAGCTAAGACTTACTTTCGGGGTAGGTTGTATTTTTGGGGAAACAGGGTATGAAAAATTCTAACATTCAGAGCTAGAAACCCCACATTTTTGAAAAATGTCTACATCAAGCCCCAATCTATGCATCCAAGTTACAAAAACAGATTCCACCTTTCAAAGCTGAAATTATGGTACATGTGCATACTGTATATGCTGTAAGTGTGACTGTTGAAGACATTTTACACATGTTGATAAAACTAATGATGCATCTAATCTGCAACTCCTCTGATTAGTCATTTCTATGTCACCTCAATCCTGATTAAATAATCAAGAGGCCATGAGTGTGACAGCAACGGTCACAGCTCTTTCATAGCTGTATAAAGAAAACAACAACTCTGTTAAAATATTTGCTTGTGTGAACAGGTGGTGGTGAATGTCTGTAAACAAGCTCCCTACTTTTTATGCCAATGGATTTTTCTCTCAAAAATTCAACATGCAACCTAATTTTAGAGATTATTATCATACAATGACAAATTCCTTCTGAATGTTTTTTGAAAAAATATTGCTTGCAAGAATCTCAATTGCTGATCAAATAGCTGCCTTCTCACAATTATTCAGGCATAGCCTGAACTTTGCTATTACCTTCTTTCACTAAAATCATAGAATCATGCAGCTGGAAAGGACCTTGGAGGTCTTCTAGCCTAATCTTCTGCCCAAGGCAGGAATTCTTATATCCAGTGGTGGCTAATCTTTTTGGGCTCCTGTGCCAAAATTTTTGTGTGCGCTTGCATGCTTGTACTTGCGTGTCAGCACCTAGAAGGCAATGCACCCCCCCCCACACCTGCTATACATGCGTGTGTAATCCTCACCCACCATCCCCGCCACCCCCTTACCTGTACTGCGCCTCACAGCTGATTTTCGGCCAGTTTGAGGCCTTTTTTCAGCCTCCCAAAAACTAGCCCCGTTTTGTCAGTTCTGGTATTTTTGAAAAAACAGGAAGTGATGAAACTAGGCTATTTTTTGGCCTGCAAAGCCTGCAGAAGCCTTCCTCAAGCCTTTGGGAGGCCGAGAATCAGCTGTGAGGCGCGTGCATGCCCAGTGAGGTAAGTTTGCTTGCAGCTCACACAAATGGCTCTGCGTGCCACTTGTGGCACCTGTGCCATAGGTTCGCCATCACAGTTATAAGCCATCCCAACAAATGGTTGTCCAGTTTTTTCTTTAAAACCTCCATTGATGGAGAATGGATCAGTATTTCTCAATCTTGGCAACTGTAAGTTGTCTGGACTTAAACTCCCACAATTCTCCAGCAAGCATGGTGGCTAGGGAATCCATCTTAAAAGTTGCCAAGGTTGAGAACTATTGCACTGCCATGGAATGCATGGGCCATACCAGGGAAGGCTGACAAAATTCTCAAAGGAAGGATGGTGCTGTTTGTTTGAGAGTGGCGACCCATTCACCTACAGGTAGTCCTCGATTTTCAACCACAATTGAACCCAAAATTTCCATTGCTTAAGGAAGACAGTTGTTAAGTGAGTTTTGCCCTGTTTTGCACTCTTTCTTGCCACAGTTCTTAAGTGGATCACTGCAGTTGTTAATTTAGTAATGTTGTTAAGTGAATCTAGCTTCCCCATTGACTTTGCTTGTCAGAAGGTCACAAAGGGTGATCACATAACCTCAGGATGCTTCAACCGACATAAATAGATGCCAGTGTCTGTTTTTTGATCATATGATCATGGGGTTACTGCAAAAGTCATAAGTGTAAAAAATAGTCACAAGTCACTTTTTCAGTGTCACTGTAACTTCCAATGGTCACTAAACAAATGGTTGTAAGTCGAGGACTACCTGTACATATCTCAAATCACTGGACATATACAAGTGGCAACTCTAAAACTGGTATAGAAATGTTTTATGAGTTGACAACAAGGCTAAATATTGTAGAAACCTGTCTTGGGATTTAAAAACTGAAATCTAAACTGGTCAGACCATTATGTTTTTTTCAGAAGTAAGATCCTTTTCCAGTTCCAAATCTTGCATACCAAGCAGGCATTTTCCTTTTGATAAACCTTACAGTTGTTCGTATTATAAGCAAATCAAAGAAGTAAAAAAATGCACATTACCATATAAGGGCAAACCTTAGCTCCAGGCCCAAAAATTAACTCGCACTGCTTATTGACATCATACATGTGACCAGGAAGTTGTTGAGGCAAAGTGTAGGTCCTTGATGAAGGCTCATCAAGCAAACACTCCCCGTATCCAGTGCTAGAATGAAAAGTATGACAGTTATCTTCACTACTATAGTGTGGCAGAAGATTAAGGTTATTTTAAAATCTCCCACTAACAGATAATCAGGAGAATATTAACACTGAACAGATAGCACTTGTCCTGCAGTAAGTAAAGCATTCAGTTCATATAGTTAAACATTCACTATCATGCCATCAAATGCTGCATTTTGTGACATGCACCTGCTCTTATGAATAGTACTATAGTATACATTAAAATTCAATGCTTGTTTCAAAAATGACTTGGAAGAAGGCTTCAGACCTCCTGGGAGCACAGAACTTTGCTACTATTAATTAAACAGCTAAGGATTTTTTTGAGCTTTGGTGCGTGGAAAAAGATGGGACTGACTTGAGAGTTGCATTAACTGTGAAGAAGTAGCATCTCTTTCTTCACTCGACTGAAAAAAAAAACCACCTGAGTTTCTTTAATGAATTGTAGAAATACTGGGCTCCTGGGAGTTATTTGGCAATTCTTCCAAATAATTTTGGAAGTTTACCAAACCCTGGCTAGCACTATTATTCTGGGAGAAAGCTCTGCTTAAGATCTGGGTTCTGGACTACAACATGAATCTCTTTAGTACTCTTTTTGATATAAAACTCAGCTACCAAGTATCTGTATAGCCAAAGAAAAATGTATAGCCAAAGAAAAATGAAAGAAACAAGAGGGAGATATTACTATTTCATGGGACCCTTTCCCCAATTTGTAGAAGATCGTTACAAAAACAGAATTTTTGCCCCTTATGAACCCAATGGAAAATCAGTTTGCTTAGTATCTAGAAAACACCTGGGAAAAACCAAAGAGGAGAGGAGAAAACAACAGAACACACAGTCTACCATTAGGAAAAGAAATTATTGCAACTTTTTTTGGTCTGGGTTTTGTGATCACACTCTTTTTCAGAGAAACCTTTTTTTTCCACGTGGGTTCTGCTTTTTGTTACTTAGTTCTTTCTTTTTATCCAGGTCTTTACCAAGGAAAAACTAAACATTTGGATAGAAATTCATCCCTGTGCACCTTATGATCCATACACATGTCATACGTAGAAAGGATTCAGGAGATGAGGTGCATACGTGTATGGGTGTTCACTATATGCTTCCGAAATTTATGTGCTAATTATGACAACCTTTCTATCCTGCCCTATCTCAAATGATTTCAGGTGGTTTACACTAAGGGAATTTTATCATAGTACATTTCATTAATGTCTGTATAGGTGTACCAAAATTCAGATCTCATAGATCAATTACAACTTAAACAACTTTGGGTGGCTCACAACAGCAGTAAAAACTAGTAACTATAAAACATAAGCATAAAATGATAAAACAAAAACAAAATGTCATCTTAATCATCTATTCTATTCTATTCTATTCTATTCTATTCTATTCTATTCTATTCTATTCTATCCCATCCCATCCCATCCCATTCCAATCCACCCACTCACTCTACTCTATTCTTATACTGCACTGCACTGCATTCCATTCTATTCCATCTGTAAAAAGCCAGGTCTTTTTCTGGAAAAAATGTTACAGCAGTTAGGAACATTCAAAATTTGCACGTGAAACAAGTGAAGAAGCATTTAGAAGAAAATGGCAATCAATTCAAACATGTAATGTCATGCATATAATAAACTCTCTATGTAGCCTGTATTTTGATGCACCCTCACACACAGACATACCCATTAGACACTTGCCTACAGTGTATCATTACATCAAAGTTATTTGCATGTGACTGTCCCACAATATTATACCAAAAGCAGCTCATGAAGTATTTTTAAAAATCATGTGACGTGCACCAAGAAATCATTGAAATCTTACTCCAGAAATTCCGTGATGTATTTACGGCTGCATTTTGACCACATCCAGGGGTTAGTGTTGTAGTTGAGGGTGGGAGCCATAACATGCTGCTGGCTTTTTCCTCCTTCTTCTTTGCACTTATTATTGTCATCATGGGGCATGTTAAATCTAAAGAGAGATAGTAGGTTGATCACTGCGTTATACAATATTTTCTTTTTATAAAAAAATTGATTTGTTCAAATTAAATACATTTATATATAGCGGATTATATGAATTAGACAGGTTAACTCCCCTGTTCATATCGACAAGGTTTAAAAGAGCTGAATCTGCTGGTTTATGATTTAAATAGGATTTATTGTGCAAAACAGAAGTGCAGAAGTTGCAGATAAGCATATACAATTTTACACCCTGTTTCTTTTAAATATGAAGTACTTTATTAATAGGGTTCTTTTCTGTAAACCAGAATCCTCATTCCAAAGCAAAGATCTGTAGCTTATATGCATGATCAGAGGAGCTATCCGAGAGTTGGCTAAATATATCTGAACCCAAGAATGATTGATTACATGCCATCAAGTTATTTTTGACTCTCAGCAACCACACAGATATTCTGCATGATTATCTGTCCCTAAGCAGAACCCAGGAGCAATTCCAACAAAGAATTTCAATTTCTATACAGGCAAGGAAACAAAATAGCACCAGTAGCCAAAATGATATCAAGAGATATACATAAATTAAGAGGTTAGTCCTCATGGGATTCAGAGATTCATTTACTTATGAATATTTTGCCCTGCATTATAACATACTGTACATATTATGCAACCATTGTAGAAATATTTTTGAATCCTACAATTCACTACGACTGACTGATTAAAACACTCCTAGTTTTCCTAGTTTATTGCAGTTAATAAGCTCTTTCCTGAAAACTATTAAATTCTTGGAACAATTTAAAACAATTCATAAATTATTTTATAGATTCAGCACATTTGTATCCTGCTAATCTTGCAACTCACAGGAGTTAAAATAAAACACATAAACCAAAATATAATTAAGGACACAAAAGTACAGATAATAAAAAGATAAACTATTATGATAATCCCAAGAGTCCATCCAATCTCTGAATTTACAAAGAGTTCAGTTCCCAGATTTTCAGTTATGCATTAGGACAAAGTACAGTATATATGTATATATCAAAGTTTGGAAAACTTTTGATTCAGCAAGCTGATTAAGCTGTGCTATATTTACAGTTGAATGAACAGGCTTGATTCAAATGTAAGTCTAAATTTGCTATTCTATTGTCAGCTACTGCATTCTTTCTTTTCTCTTTTACTCTTTTGGTTGGGTAAGCTTAAATTCCTGTCCCACCTCTTCTGTCAGTCCAGTAAGTTTCTTGGAGAAGAACAAAATGCCTTAAATTTACTGCTTGCAGAAACTAGTGCAAAGCCAGGACCTTCTGCTATTATAGGGCATTTTTGGATTCAATAGAGAGTAACTTTAATAGCCATACTTAAGATTTATTATGCTGACTGAGCATTGCTGGCAGATGTTCTACTATCCAACTAGGTAAAATAATCACTGCTAGTGAAAGTTGAATTTTCTCCCTGTTTATATATAGTACAGTAGTTGCTAGAATGTGACATTTTTCTTGGTAGTGCCTTGATTAGGGTATTGGTAAGCATCCTAAATCAAGCTAAATCTAAAAATAATAGGGAATTCCTGAATGCTTGGCATTCAGACAAATCAGTCATCAAGAGACATATATAGGTAAATCACATTTATGCACCACTCAAAAGAGACAATAAAAAAGTTAAGAAGGAAACAAAAAGATTCAGAATAAAATTCTCCCTAGCAGCCAACACCTAGATAAGCAGGGATTAACACCAGACAAACAATCAAGCAGAAAGCAATACCCTAATCAAGGAACTATTTAGGATAAAATTACACTGCCACAACAGCTGGCAGGGCAAGCTAATATGGTGAGCAAATCTCACATTCACTAGCACTGATGATAATGTTGCCTAGTTGGGTAGTGAAATATCTGCACGCAAACAAACAAGCTCAGAGAACAATGAAGACTCTACAGTTGAATGAATATTGAGCTACATATGCAGGTAGTCCTCAAGTTACTTCAGCTCATTTAATGACTGTTCAAAGTTAAAAGAGCAATGAAAAAATGTGATTTATGACCATTTTTCACACAATCTCTGCAACATCCCCATGATCATGTGATGAAAATTTAGATACTTACATGACCGTTGCTGTCACGTGATCACCTGTTGCAAACTTTTGACACGCAAACTCAATGGGGAAGCCAGATTCACTTAACAACCAGGTTACCAACTTATCAATTGCAGTGATTCCCTTAATAAATGTGGCAAGACAGATCGTAACATGGGGCAAAATTCACTTAACAAATGTCTCACTCAGAAATTTTGGGCTCAATTGTGATCATAAGTTGAAGCCTATCTGTATTCTCTTCTCTTACTATACGAAATTTGGTTAGGGTCTAACTACTACAGAGAGACAGGCAACAGATCTATCTTGTAAGCTCTATTCTCAAATCACTTGAGCTTTTGATACATTTGACAAAAGCCTGAAGACAATGTACATTAAGCCTAGTCTGAGGCATAACATTACAATTTATGGATCACAAAAGTGGCAGGAAATCGTGCCAATAATTTTTGGCAACTGTGGTAGGAAAGACCCCCAAAAGGAGGTTCAGGGACTACAAATAATGCCTTGGTAAGGCCACATTTGGAATACTGCACCAGTTTTTGGTCGCCACGATATAAAAAAGATGTTGAGACTCTGGAAAGAATGCAGAGAAGAGCAACAAAGATGATTAGGGGACTGAAGGCTAAAATACAGTATGTGAAGAATGGTTGCTGGATTTGGGTATGTCTAGTTTAATGAAAAGAAGGACTAGGGGAGACATGATAGCAGTGTTCTGATATCTCAGGGGCTGCCACAAAGAAGAGAGAGTCAAGCTATTCTTCAAAGCACTTGAGGGCAGGACAAGATGCAATGGATGGAAACTAATCAAGGAGAGAAGCAACTTAGAACTAAGGAGAAATTTGCTGACACTTAGAACAATTAACCAGTGGAACAACTTGCCTCCAGAAGTTTTAAATGCTCTAACCCTGGAAGTTTTTAAAAATATGTTGGATAACCATTTGTTTGAAGTGGTGTAGGGTTTCCTGCCTAAGCAGGGGATTGGACTAAAAGACCACCAATGTCCCTTCCAACTCTGTTATTCTATTGTATTCTGTTTGAATATTCTGCCTGATGGTCTTGAAATTTCCTCAGCATTTGTTATGGTTGTATTCTCATAATGCACTAACTTGGAGTTTACCTTTATATAATTAATCACTTTGTCTATGATATGTACCACATAGGTAAAAGTTAAAGGAGTCCCTACAGATTTTACTCTGTTAGTAGTTTCTGACTAATAAGGGACAGTGCTCATTTCCCTTTCATGGCCATTGAGCTAGTTCTGTCCATTGAGTATTTCTGCGATCATGTGGCCAGCATGACATCACAGAGAGCTATTACCTTCCCACTGAAGTGGTTCCTATTTATCTACTTGTGTTTATATGCTTTTGAATTGATAGGCTGGCAGGAGCTGGGATGAGGAAAGGAGCTCATCCCATTGCGTGGAGCTTGGGTCTAGAACCTGCACTGCCAGATTTCCTGTCAACAAGCCCAGCATCTTAACATTTGAGACACCACCCTGCCCCTTGCACCTCATATTGATCTGTTAAATCAACAACATTGGTTAGACCTGAAGGTAATATAGATATACAAATTATACCTTCACCCAGTATGTTGTGTGAACACAGCTACAGGAAGTTGTTGACCTAGGACCATAATTAAGCCTGGATATTACAGTTGTACAGAAAGTCATGATGCTGATAAAGTAGGTCATCACACGATCAATTTCATTTTACTACCTTTTTTGTGGTTGTTGTTATGGAAACACGGCAGTTGTAAAGCAAACGGGACAGTCATAAAATAAATGCTAGAGTTAACAAGCATACACATTGTTCACTATGGGCCAGATTTTGCCTGAAACCAAAAGTAAAAGCAGGTTTCTGGTAAAACTGTTATAAATCATGGTCTTAAAAAATGGCTGCCATCTTTTTGTAAATGGCAGGATATAAATTCAAGAGCATCTGCTGACAAAACCACAGAAAGGTCATTTGAAAGAGGAGAAAATGGAAGATCCCACCTTCCACTTTCTGAAGAGGAACAATTGTTTACAATTCCTGTTTTTAAAGTAAATTTTTTTTAATGCTTATAATGTATCTCAGTTTCAAATGATGAAAAAAAATGGCTTGGATCTTAAATGCAACTCAGTTTACATGAGAAGACATTTTTATCTGTTCTCCCTCCATCTATAACTTCCCCCATCATTTCCAAGATCATTATCAATTTTTCAAAGGACAAAGCCATAGAAGGCTGCACAGGAAAGGCAGAAGCAGGAGAGCAATTTTGTAAATTCAACTTTAGAAGGTTAAAGTAAAGGTTCCCCTCATACATACGTACTAGAAATTTCCAACTCTACGGGGCCAATGAGCCAGCGCTGTCCAAAGACGTCTCCGTGGTCATGTGGCCAACATGACTAAACGCCAGAGGCACATAGAACGCTGTTACCTTCTCACCAAAGTGATCCCTATTTTTCTACTTGCATCTTTACATGCTTTCGAACTGCTAGGTTGGCAGAAGCTGGGACAAGTAACGGGAGCTCACTCCATTATGCAGCACTAGAGATTTGAATCGCCAAATTGCTGACCTTTCTGATCGACAAGCTCAGAGCCTTAGCCACTGAGCCACTGCATCCCATAAACTTAGAAGACAAGATCCCAATCCCTTGATTTTCTTCAGCTAAAAATGCATTATCTTCTCCCTGCAGCAAATCAATCCTATTTAATATATCTTTATATAGGGAGCCTTGATTTATACCAATTGATTTAATGACCATTCGAGGTTACAATGGCACTGATTTTTTTTTCACACTGATGACCCTTACAGCATCTCCATGGTCACGTGGTCAAAATTTGGATGCTTGGCAACTGACTCATATTTATGACAGCTGCAAAGTCTCGTGTTCATGTGACCGTTTTTTGTGATCTTCTGAGAAGCAAAATCAACAGGGAGGCCAGATTTGCTTACCAGTCATATTACTAACCTAAGAACTGCAGGGATTCACTTCACAACTGTGGCAAGAAAGGTCGTAAAATGCGGCAAAACTCACTTAACAACTATCTCGCTCAGCAACAGAACCATTGGGCTCCATTGTGTTCATAGGTTGAGAACTACCTGTGTAGGCTTTTTAAATATATTACCCAATATTGCATAATACTATTTTTAAAGTTGATATAAAATGACAGCACATACACATGGCCAAGTTCATGTGCAATTGTAAAAGCAGTACTTAGTCCACTGTCTTCACTAATCGAACAACTTCGGTATGGATCACAGACAGTACCCAATTCAGCCAAACCTGGGAAATTTAAAAAAATAAAATAAAAAAGAACTTGTTATAAAGACACACAACATGCTGTCAAAAATGTTATCATGTTAAAGAGTAAAAAAAAAAAAGATTAAGCTTACCTAAAGTATCACATTTGTCATGAGCTCTACAAATATCCTGCCTGAAAGCAAAACATACTTTTAATGTCTTTAATCTCCATGCAAGTCATCATTTGCAATACAATAAATCTATTCTTTCTGCCAATGTTAATATTAATTTTCAATATTTTTTCATATCGCTTGAGTAACAGCAGGCTCAAAAACAAGAATGAACTCCATTTTTTTTAAAAAAAGTCTTAGAATAATACACATCAAGTACATATGGAGTAATCTTATGTATGTATTCAACAAACAATCTGAAATATAAATTAACGTTGCGATTCAACTGCATGCCTTTAAACACTATTATTTTTTCCTTGCCTCAGTCAGGTTTTGGGAGGTAATGATCAGCTTGTTATAAGTCACAAGTATATGGTCCTTCCCAGTGGTGGAATTCAATTTTTTTTACTACCAGTTCTGTGGGCATGGCTTGGTGGGTGTGGCAGGATGCTGTAAAATCTCCAGTCAGAGGTAGTATTTACTGGTTCTCTGAACTACTCAAAATTTCCGCTACCGATTCTCCAGAACTGGTCAGAATCTGCTGAACACCACCTCTGGTCCTTCCCCATCAATCTCTTTAAAAAAGAAAGGTATATTTCTACTTTAGTGGTAATAGTATCTCTGAATCTCAGGCAATTTTGCCAAAATTCAGGCCATGGAAGTAGCTGGAAAAGTTCTCCATAGCATAGGCTGTTTATAATATATTACAAAATCAATCCAGTTACAACCAGATAGTCCCTTATGCTTTTAACTAGATATTTTTGCTGTTATAGATCAAGTCAGTTTTTTGTAACTTAGTACTGTCTAGATGTATGTTAGGACTATAGTTTTCATATTTCCCAGCAGGCATACCCCATGACTGAGGATTCTGGGAACCTATTTGGATGGTACCACTGTGGGGAACCAAATTTGAGAGCCAATGTGTGTAGTGGTTAAAGTATTAGGTTAGAAACTGGGAAACTGGGAGTTCTAGTCTTGCATTGGGTACGGACGCAGCTGAGTGACCTTTGGCCAGTCACTTTCTCTCAGCCTTGCAATGGCAAACCACTTTTGAAAAATCTGGCCAAGAAAACTACATCAACTTGTCTCGACAGTCTCCGAGAACTGGATATGATTGAATGGAAGGGAAAAAGCAATCACATGGTTATTTCAGCATGAGCTGAAAGCTTCCCATGACATACCTTGTCACCAATACAGCAGTATCATGTTTATCTGGATGTTCTTCACTGAGCTGATTCTGAGTTTGCTGCCACTGGCAAAAGTTTTTTAATGTTGTCTGAGCATTGTAAGATATGGCTGGGCCATCCTAAACATAAAAGGTACAAAAATAAGGGTCATATAATTTTCTATCCACCTTAAATGTCCTCCTTCCCTCTGTCACAAGAAAACTGGTGTCAACTTTTCAGATCGGCAAATTTTATTAAAAGACATCTCTTTCTGATAATAAAATACCTATGTACCATTTTTCTGCCCCAAATACGCCTCAGTAAAATATAAACTCAATAAAGAGTAAAGTATGAAAATGATAGCCATAAAATCGCAAAGTAATGTGAACAAGATTCACAATCAGATTTTGTAATTATCAACCATACTAGAAATTGTCAGAAAAATAGCTCTGCATGTTTACTCTCCCACAAAGTCTTTCCTACAAAAAGAAAAACTGAGTGCTAAATTACATATTAGATGGGCTCACACAATCCACTTTCTTTGATTGCCAAATTAACCTATTTTCTGGCTTCTCGCAATGCGCTGAATCAAACTAATTAAATTGCCTGCATTCATACAAGGTGCTGATCCACAAAAACAGCCAAGTTAAAATCAACTGAAGTTAGCATATTGTGAAAACATAGATGTTAGCTTTTTAACTGAGTCCCAGGATGCTGTCCTTGTGAAAGTATTGGACTGGGATTAGAGAGAGCAGACTATTAGCTATAAAAACACACGAGGTGATTTTTACCACTTGCTGTCCATTAGATGCCTCCAAACTTCCAGAATGGCTGTTGGGGAAAATAGAGAAATGCAACCTATTCTCAACCTTAGCAACTTTAAACAGTTTGGAATTCAACTCCCATGATGGCTGAGGAATTCTGGGAATCACAGCTTAAAGTTGCCAAGGTTGAGAAATCCTGATCCTAGAGAAAAGGGGAGTGCTGTATTAATCTAATAAATAAACTTGATTTGAACTTGCTCACTGTACATCAATGGTGGTGAACTTTTTGGCCTGGCAGTGTGTGTCAAAAATTGGAAAATATCCTTAGTAGCATTGATGATGTAACCTAGTTTGGGTAATGAAATGCCTTCAAGAAAACAACCAAGCTCAGAGAGCACCAAGGATCCCTCAAACTGGAAAACATGCAACTTGATCCTGCTGGCATGTCACCCCTCCCACAACAACAAAAATAATTTGTTATCATCCTCTCCCCCCATCTAGGCCCTGAACAATGGCATTCAAGCTTGAGGAACAGCAGAACTGTCCTTGCAGCCCAGTGGTCCCCAGAATCTGCAACATACAGTTCCTTCATTTTATTTATATATCTCTATCTCCATATCTAATCTCTATCTCTGCCTGCCTGCCTACCTACCTACACTCCTATATCTGTTTATAGGTATGTATATGTATATGTATACAACCGAGACACACAGTGGCTAATGATGTTTGGTTTTAATGCAAGCTAAAATATATAGGCCCCATAACTGAGGTAGATTTAAACAACCTGCCTCTACCAGTCAAGTTTTAGCAGTTTGAAACACAGTGAATTGTCAGGCATGACATGTTGTAAAGCATCTCCTTGAAGGAATAATTAAGAAGGAATTTTTTGGAAATGTAACAAGCAGATACACAAAAGAAAGGGAGTATTCTCAAAAGCAATTACCTGTTCATTATGTATGATGGCTAATTTCACAATAACAATATTAATTAAATTCCCAATGCTTGGGTCTTTGTATATAGATGCTACCTGCGTAAAAGATAAAATTTTAAAAATGTTAATTAGCATACAAGCAAGGAAAGAATTGACAGCTTTTTTCCCCTTTTGAAAAAAGATGCCGCTTTTATTGGTATTAACAAAGATACAAGGAAGCAAAAAGTGAAAGCTACACAGAAGGAAATGTGGCACCATAAAGCAGCAGGCAACCAAGATTGGAGCTAGATATAACTTTTTTCCTTTCAGTAAGCAAGCACAGACAGAAAACAGCCCTGGGCCATCAGACTGACTGACAATTTTCCCTATCCAGACTGGTATTACCTTCCTTAACTCACATTATTTATATATCCTCTCTTTGACAGTCATAAAGGTGTTGGAAGTTCAGCTTGTACAGTCATAAAGTATAAAGCACCTTCTTGGTAGTCAGGAAGCAAAAGCCACAATAACGCTACTTTAAAGCCAAAAGGAAATCTAAAGTTGAAATGATGAATCTAGCAAAAAGAGTGGCTTAAGAAGCATAGAGCAGGTTTAAAAGAGAACACAGAAAAAATGTTCTTTGTTTATATAATACACCAAAATACTCTAAAACATTACACGTAGAAAAAAGATAAAAAAGATTTTGGGTTTGTTTGTTTGTTTGTTTATGGGGTTTTTGTTTTGTTTTGCTTTGTTTCTTTTCCAGAAATCACTGTTCTCTGGAAAAAATTGCTTAGACGATTTAGTAAATTATAAGTCTGGGAACAAACAGAGACCACACAAAAATAGGTTGTTTTCACAAACCAAGACTTACCTCAATATGCAAAACTATATACATGTGTAAACAAAAGTCCTGAATGTAAAGATATGTAGCTTCCAAGATCTTACAGAATAGTTTGGACATAAAAATAATGAACTATTTCAACAAGTAATTTCATTGTTTGGAGTGGGAATTTCTGGACTCAAGCTGAATACTGCTTTCAGGGCTCCCCCAGCAGAACTGCCCACAGAATACAATGGAAAAATCCAGGAGTTTAGCATATTTACAATTACACAGTCATTTTCTTGATGTCAGTTCTATGTATGGAAAGCACCCTCTACAAAGAGACTTGGCTGTATCATGGGAGGGCTTCCTTTGACCTATCAGATCAGAATTCCAAACCAGGAGTCTTGTTGACATCTCCGTGGAGTGAAGAACCATTCCACTGTGGGTAATCATATTCTACACCGAAGAACCACAGGTAGTCATGTTTTACACCAAAGAACTATTCCATTGTGGGTAGTTGTGTTCTATACCAAAGAACCATTCCACAGTAGGTAGTCATGTTCTACATTTAGAAACCAAAGGAAGGAAAAACACTAACATAGGTGACCCACTCAGTTTGGTTAGTGGGCAAGTATAACATTTAAAAGCACAAGTGGAGATGTGCAGCAATATAGAGAGAGCCAGTTTGATCTAGTGAGTAAGGCACGAGGCTAGAAACTGGGAGACGGTGAGTTCTAGTTCCACCTTAGCCATGAAACCTGGTGGGATGAGCTTAGGCAAACTCTGTCACAGGAGTTTGGACTGTTATTGTGGGGAAAATAGAAGGATGAAGGACTATTAGGAATATTTGCTACCTTGAGTAACTTATAAAAGTACTACTGGCAAGATACACAGAAATAAATAAATAAAATACATTTTAATACTTACTATGGACATTAATGTCAAAATGTAGTGTTGAAGATTAGTCCCATGGTATGAAGCCATTCGACTGTCTGCTACCACCATAACTTCCACATATCGGGGATAGGAGAGAAATCGTTTGATTCTTCGTGGACTACTTCTTTTCCTTACGTTGCCAGTGTTGTTTTTACCAGATACAGGAAATTGCCCTAAGTTAAGTTTCAAGGCCTCTATGTCAGAGAATATGCTATTGGGGGGCCACTGCTTTGCCCTGTTTTGTTTTTTAGGGTTTCTGTGATTTTTTGCATGCCCTGCAGTGTTAAAAGAAAATAAAGCAGTAAGTATTCTCCACAAGATACCTTCGTAAGACACAAAAAACCCCAAACTTTACTTGTTCTTAGTGCAACAAACAAAATACCATGCTCAAAAGTAGGCATTTAAATGGAGAAATTAGAAATGAGAAAAGTAGAGAATGTTTGACATCTTTTCCAAATGTGTTTATGAGCCAAAATGCATGTATTGGATGTCAAAATCTAGTTTTTTTAAAAAGTCACGGTGCATTACAGTTAAATTACCTTAAAATATATTGCATGTTAATTAGAATTGATAACAATCTACTTCAGGCAAAACCTAAACTGTTATATAATAAAGTATTTGTTCAAAAAGAAAATGTGAACTCAACTAGCTTAAAAAACGATAAAAAGTGACAAAACCAGGGACAATGTTAAAAAGAAACATATAAACAAATATTCAAAGAGGAAAGTAAAATATAATAATGCAATTACTAAACCATTCACATTTCAAAATTGTATTACTATTCTACAAACAGTCAGAACTGAAGATGCTTCTTGGAAGCAAATCATCTTCAAGGAAAAACAAAGTAAAGTTGCCTTTTGGAAAAAGCATCTTTGGGATATTCTATAAACACTTAAGTTATGTTAATATAAATAGGGTTTTTAAATAGATGTATGGACTTCAACTCCCAAAATTCCCCAGCTACCAAGGAAAAGGAACGCTGGCTGGGGGATTATGTAAAGTCCATATATCTTAGAAATTGTCAAGGTTGAAAAACATTCAAAATTATATTATGTAGGAAAAAAATCTGACTGTATACGTCTGTATTTATTTTATAACTCTCATTCTTGAATGTCAAATAAAATTAGCAACCATGTCATTTAAGAGAACTATACATTTGAAGGACATTTCTATTCACTAATAGTTTCCGTTCACTGTCATTAATCTTGTGGGGCTATTTTCCATTGGTTATCACAGTATAAATCAAAGCTTGTTTCTTAATAAATGATTTTACAGAAAATAATATGCCCAACTTTTTAAAAATTTCAGCAGCAGTAAACAGAATATTACTTATATCAAAACCAATATAGAAAGACAGAAAAACATAGGTGAGAATAAAGTTGGGCACCATAGTTCAAACAATACAACACCCAGTCTAGAAATCTTTAAAAACATAAGATATCCAGGCTATATGGCAAATTACATATTCATAATCCCTGTGCCCATAAGAGTTGTTATGCTGAATCAGGGGTCCTCAAACTTGGCAACTTTAAGACTTGTGGACTTCAATTGCCAGAATGCCTGAGCTAACATGACTAGAGGAGGAATTCTGGGAGTTGAAGTCCACAAGTCTCAAAGCTGTCAAGTTTGAAGACCCCTGTACTAAACTCTTATGAGAGGACAATCACACATTCTTAGTACCTCTGACTCTTTCACTTCCATATTAAACTAGTGCTTCAGAAACTAGCATTTTTTATTACTTAACATGAAAATAAGTGTAAACTTGGTTTCAAGTCTGTGTGAGGAAAGGAATTTCAAAAGTAACCTTGACTCAGCTACCTCAGGGCTAAATACAATAAGAAGGGAATTAGTTATTTCAAAAGGCTTTCACAGAGCCGATTGTTTGTTACTTAACGTTCCCTCTGGCAATTGCACATACTGTAGATGGAAAATGATGGGGATTTTCTTACTGGCTGAATCTCAAATGATATTGCCTTTATTTAGAACTGTAACAAATGTACCTTCACTGGTCTCAGCACACTGGGGGTGTGACAGCAATAAACTGGATTACAAGACTTGCATACAATGTTATGAACATGCCTGGATGTATGCTTGTATGGTTCTTGTTTAATGCAGATTCTAAAATAGACTTGTTATGAAGTTTTGTTCGGAAAAACAAGGAAGTCAAAGTACAGAGTCTGTTCTTAACTAGAAGCATCTTGGATCTAACTGGATCTAAACAGTGGTGTCCAACATTGGCAACTTTAAGACCTGTGGATTTCAGGGTGCACAAGCCTTAAACTTGCCAACATTGAATACTCCTGATCTAGAGAACAGTGGAAATGTCGCACACATTGTTCTGCTGATGGAGGAGGAGGCAGCAGCTTTGATTGAAAGGATTTTGAATTAGAAGCACAAATCTGAGCCAGCAGTTTGCAGTAGCTGCCAAAAAAGCCAACACAGTCCTAGGCTGCATTAATAGAGGTATCCAATCAAGATAACATGAAATTTTAATACTTCTTTATGAGACCAAACTAGGAATTTTACATCCAGTTTTGGTCACCATAATGTAAAAAAGATGCTGAAACTCTAGAAAAAGTGCAGAGAAGAGCAACAAAGACAATTAAGGGACTGGAGGCTAAAACATATGAAGAACAGTTGCAGGAACTGGGTATGTTTAGTTTGATGAAAAGATCTAAGGGTGATATGATATTCCAATATCTAAGGGGCTGCCACAAAGAAGAGGGAATCAAGCTATTCTCTAAAACACCTGAAGGCAAGACAAGATGCAATGGATGGAAACTAATCAAGGAGGGAAGCAATCTAGAACTCAGGAGAAATTTCTTGATGGTTAGAACAATTTATCAGTGGAATGACTTGTCTCCAGAAACTGTGGGCGCTTCAACACTGGAGGTGTTTAGGAAGAGATTGGACAATCATTTTTGTGAAATAATAGACTTTTTTTTTTGAGCAAGGGTTTGGACTAGAAGGCCTCAAAGGTCCCTTCCAACTTTATTATTCTGATATTCTGCTGACGACCTATGGTTGGAAGTGAACTCAGGAAAGGCCTATTGAAGGGCTATAAGAGAAAAAAATGAATTCCTTGCCAATTCTTTACAAGGTGTGGATTAATATAAAATAAGAATAAGTGGATAAATGGAAATATACCAAGGAATATGGTAAAGACACTAGTTATTTAGTGGTTATAAACTGGTTATTTAGGTTGGAGTGAAAACTTATGGTCATCATTATTGACAAGCACACGGGAAAGCATAAGACAGGGACAGAAACCACAGATTCAATTTCTTCTAATAGCGAATACATGTTGGCTGTCAATTATGGCATTTAACCCAAATAACTTGAGCTTTTCCCATCTTATCTTGGAAAACATTATACTATGCATAATCCCATGATTAAAGCAACTGCTTCAACTTCATCTCCCATGGTCTTCTAAACTGGGTCATACTATTACACAAAGTGTATGTTGTTAACCCAGGTTTAGAGATACTATACACTGTGTGAACTTAGCTAGACAGCAGAGAGAAAAGTGAGAGTGAAGAAACAGGAAAAAACTTTCCTCCCCTTTACTGTGTGAGTGATTGATTTACTTGCAATATTTATACATTGACAATTCTAGGTGTCTCCTGATTATTCATGAAGCCATTCAAACAATTAAAACCATAATGTAATCAAATCTCCTTCAGAATCCACATCTCAGCAATGTTACACATTTTATGGAATAGTCCTGTCTTTACTGCTAGCTTAAACACCACCAGGGAGGGTGTTACCAGATCCCTGGGAGCGGACTATTCCATAATCTTAGGTCCTACCTCCCACCAAATCTCACATGGGAGAGAGACACTCAACTTCCCAATTTGGACAGATGCATTGGTAATTTTATCTCCATGCCAGGAAAAAAAAAATACTGCATTCTGTGTATCAACATTCAGCCCTGCTAGATGGAAAATAACTAGCCACATGCAACTACTGAGCTTTCCAAATCTTTTCTTATTGTTTCTAATCCATGCTTTAACAATTCAAAGAAGAAAATTTTGCCAGGAGAAGTGCTAGTGACTGGGGAAAATAAAAATCTCACTTAGGTACTGAGGAAGCCCACAATAGGGAGCATTTTCAATCAGCTCTTGAGAAAGATCATACCTTCTCCTTTTTTTGTCCTCTGATACCATTTAGCAATTCATGAAAGACAGGAGCCCAAAGCAGAGAGAGTCCATTCAGAATCAACTGTTGAAGTAGTTTTTCTCTGTCAGCCATAGTTACAGGTAGTCCTCGACTTACGACCACAATTGAGACCAAAATTTCCATTGCTAAGCAAGGCAGTAGTTCTGCTCCATTTTACAACCTGTTTGCCACAGTTGTTAAGCAAATCACCGCAGTTTTTAATGAATCACACCATCGTTATGCAGATTTGGCTTCCTCATTGACTTTGCTTGATGGAAGCCAAACAGGAAGATTAGAAATGTTGATTACATGACCTGGGACAATGCAACTTATAAATACATCCAAGTTCCCAAGCGCCTGGATTTTGATCACGAACCTGCAAGGGTTGCAACTGTGAAAAGAGTCTCATAAGTCACTTTTTTCAGTCCTATTGTAACTTCATATGGTCACTAAACAAATAGTTGTAAATCAAGGACTACCTGTATTTTTGTAATTTTATTTTTAAGTCTGTGATGTAGGAATGATAGCATATGCTTATTATTAACCAAGTTAAGCATGTGCCAATTCAGTCTTGACTCAAATCGTCCGGAATCATCACATCCATATAATCATAAATGTTGTGAAAAGAAAATATAAAGAAAACAAGTGATGTGAGTTCTCCTTTCTTTATAGACTACTCTATATTGTGTTACTGAGTGACTGAGAGGTTATGTTGCCATGAAATCCAACTCTTACTTTGCTTCTTGTAGAACTAGTCCTAAAACATCCATAATAACAAAGATGTCTATTCATTTCAGCTTGTTTTTAAATACTTCCATTATAGATAGTTTCATAATTTCAAAGATCCTTTTGATAACTGCTAATGAAAGCTGCTAACATTAAATATAGTGGAAACTTATTCCATATTGCCATTGCCTCACCTTGCCTCCAGACCTCCCCAAAACTCCAGGTAGATAACACAATACTGTAATGCAGGCTACAGTAATTCAACTTTTGCTCATTCTGCTAATGTATTTCAACCCAGACTTAATGGGGTCACTCACAGAGACTCCCATTTCTATTGCTTAATGCACAGCTAAGTATGAGAACCAAATACTATTCATTCCCAACATGACCTCCAAAACTGAAAGTGCAAAGCTGAGAGTGGATCTCAACATTATTGCTGCAGAAACTTCCACATACTTCAATCTCTCAAAAAGCAATTTTAAATCACTCCACAATATTCTTCATTTCTGGTAATCTTGCAATTGCTGCTTATCTTCTGGTCCAGTTGGTCAGCAGCAGATGAGAAAAAAACCCAGAAATATACACCATCCAGTCTAGAAGTGACACGAAGCTGTCATTCCACACTCAAGCACAAATGAAACAAATTGGCTGCTTACAGTACCTTATCCCTCACAATTTTCATGTACTGTATTCCTTTATTTGTTGATTTAAAAAAAAACCCATATGGAAGCTTTCTATGTTGGGAAGCTGTGAGCAAACAAGTGGATTGTAAAAAATGTGTTAGGAATATGAGTCACCTAACAGCTGTTTGGGTTAGAAATATATAAACCAGGATAAACATTTAAAACTATCTTTAAGGGAATGCAAGAGCATGCAATTGGGTGTGGTTTCTGAAACGGCCATAAGATGGAGCCAGAAACCTGGATTGTTCTAGTCTGAGTCTGAGTCTCAGAGGAGAGTGTATCTTTGTTTCCTTCTGTTGGAAAGTATTGCCCTTGCTCCATTTTTCCTAATTGACTGATATTCCTGGATTTAATGTAAGTCTGATACTGAACTGTTTTTGACATTGGAATTTGATATTTGGATTATCCCTGGATTGAAA
>BHFT01028399.1:0-18710 GCA_004320025.1 Laticauda laticaudata
TGGTCTGTGTTTATTGGGCTTGGAGTTTGCTGTGTTCTGCTTGATTGGTGTTTCTAATATCTTCTGTCTGTTTTGTACTTTTTTTTTGTCTTGATTGACTGGCAACATTGTGTTTCCTGTAGTAGGTTTTCTTTTAGTGCTGCTATATATTGGAGGGCCATGAAGTACAGTGTAGTGATATTATTCCTATGCTATGCTCTTCCATTCTATTCTTCTCTCTTTATAATTTAAATATAAAATCAAATTTAGTTCGTTAAAGCATCTGTTTTGATTTTCTGAGAAGAAGTAGAATGTAAGGTATGAATAATGAATTTTTATCTTCAGATTGACAGTTCAAGACTATTGATATTTATTTTGGGGTAAGCCTTACTGTTGTGTTGTAATTACTGCCAAATATGTGTCCATAAGTTTAATCGAACGGATACACTTGTTAAATACTTGTGAGAAGTTGAACCCATACTTCATTTCACTGGTGATTCCAACAGAAGCACTATCTATGCAGTCATACATGCTTATGGACAACTGGAAAGACCCTTCAAAAGGGCCACAGCAAGCTTTTCAGAGAATTCAGTGCTTTAATGCTTCAGATGGATCCTTTATTTCTGAAAGAAACCTTGTGAAGCACTTTTTTCAAAGCTTTGTGCTGTGCCCAGGTCTGCAGTATTATTAGTGTTTACTATCACTTCTGAACTGTGTAATTCTGCCCCTTTAGTGACAGTAATAAGAGAAATATATTCACAGAGATGTTTAAGCGTACTCCTTATGAGTGCAGGATTTAAAGCTAAACATTTTAGCTGTAATGTATGTATTCTGTTGAGTAATTTTTGGAAGCTGATACTTAAATTTTGGAATTGATTCATGTTAACCAGGAAGCAGATGGCATTGCGCCACAAAAGTATAATTTTACTTAAAAGAACTTTTCAGAATTTGATGTTTTTCTTCTTTTTTTCTTATTTCCCTGATGGCTTCTTTTTATTGAAGGGTAACTTGAGGAGATCTGGTAGCAATTTTATTGCCTTCCCATGACAGTTTCAAGTAATAGCATGGTTTTGGTTGCCAGTCAATTTTATACCAGTCAGCTTGATTCTGATTTTTATCAGTTTGCAACAGACTATTAAAAGTAGGTTTGCAATTTTCTTGAAGAATCTTATTCTGTTTTTATATTTCTGAAACAGCAAAAGACTGAACTTCAACTGATCATAATATTGGCTTCTTTTTCCATCCTTTTTGATTAAATAAAGTACCTGCCTTGAAAGACTCTATTTCCCAAGACGTTTTTGAAAATCTCTGGTGTTACTTGTAGTTCGCAGTATATTGCTTAATTTTGCACTGCTACATTCTTTTTATTAGGTATTGATTTTATCTCAATTTGTTGTTATCTATAAGCTTTATTTAGAAACATTTTCTTTTGATTTGTTTTAATGCTTTATGAGGGGAACTTTTTCTTCTTACTGATAAATTAGATTTCTTTGTGGTTTGTTTCTCATTGTTTTTTTCCACAAATTTGGAGAGAATGAGAAAAGAAAAGGAGAAGAAATTATGTTGGCTATTGAGAGTGTAATGTTGTATGTCACCTTTTGATCTTCAGAACTTAACACATTGCCTCAAAAGCACACTGCTGCCCATAGCATTTGAACATTTGAACAATGAATATGCAGGTTGATTGTTCTTTTGTATAAATAAATAATACAGTTTTTTTCCTTATAATTTATCTTTCTAGAGAATGAATAGTCAAGGTCAGTTAGAGAGGATAACATAATTCTTTCCATAACAATTTTCTTTCAATGAAAAAAAAGTGCATTCAACAAAGGCTTTGTATGCATATAGAGCTACAGTGCCTATGTCTGTTATTGGATGCCACAACAGTGAATTCATTATTTTTTAACATTTATTCAGGATTAAATCATAAGATATCAGTCAAGTTATAAATAACCAAAATCAAGCCTTATTATCATATTAATCTTTGATTCCATTCTGGTTTATACCCTGAAATACAATATATCTCAGCATGATGTAGAAAACCACTCAAAAAATGATGTAAATTTGTATTTAATTTCTATAGTGTTTGTCTTGTCAAATTTCAATTACTTAAGGATAGTTGAACAAGACCAGTAGATTTTTTTGGGATTTGCATTCATCTTCCTTTCATGATAGAAAATAATTGTTTCATCTTTAGCAGAAGAAAAAATTATTGAGAATATTATTTAATGCTTTGTGGACATTCTGTTCTTTTAAAATGTGGCTACAGTAAGCAAGGTGGCAAAAATACCAGTTGTCCTTTGTCCTCCAATTTTCCCCACAAAAACAACCCTGTGAGATAAGTTGGGTTGCGAGATAGATTGGCTCAAAGTAACCCAGCCAGTTTTACATCCCTAAGGCGGGACTGGAGCTCACAATTTCTTGTTTTCTAGGCCAACATCTTATCCATTTAGCCAAATTGGCTCTTGTAATTCTTATTCTTGTAATCCTAATAACTTGATATTTTTACAGAGATACAGATACATATTTGGACTGAGAACTCTGTCACTGAACTGTACAATAGTTTAGCAAGACAACATGTTGTCACAATTAGGCTGTGAAGAAGGGAAATGGCAATCACATGTCTGCAGGGCACTGAGGTGATGTCTGAGAGTTGAGAAATGCCTACATCCCAATCATGTAACTGCAGGGTCATAGTGATGGTTATAAGTATGAGGATTGATCATAGGTTACCTTTTCAGTGCCAGCAAAACTTCAACCACTTACTAAGCAGGGTGATCATTAAGGGAGTATATCTGTATATGACTTTCCTATGCTGAAATTTTCTCAGATCTCATTAAAGAGAGCACAGCCTCTTTGTTTATATTTTCACAATTTTTCTTTCTACACACTCAGACACACAAAACACACACACATGGAGACACACTGCAGTTGTAATTTTGGAGTTTAAGTTTTTCCTCCAATTGGATGAGAACTTATTACATACCACTTGTGATTGGTCAGGTCAGGAATGGGACTGTACAAGAATCACTGGAACTCAGCTTTATTATTAAAAAATATAGAGATATTCCCTCTTCTTTACTTAAGAGAATCAAGGCATGGCAAACTTCAGTTTCTTTCTCTGTCTCTCCTCCTTTCTGGAGCTAATAACAGCTGTTGAATTCATTCTTCAAAGTCACCTCCCTACCACACATACTAAGAGCACCATTCACATTCCCAGCATCACTTAGCTGGGAAAATGAGAAATGCAAGTGGCTGGAATGATATAATTGGCATGATGGATATGGGAGGGATGATGTTCATGAAGCATCTGTGTACATCTTTTCAGTAATATAATATGTCTGCATTTGCCATCTTATGTTTTAATTTTGTAACCTCAAACCACATCTATAACTCTGCCAAGAAAATTATATGAATGTTGTCATCAGGAGTCAAGCTTATCTCAAGGGCATGAATATAAACAAAAACTATCAACAGTGTTTTAAAGTTTTATTAATTTTTACTTTTTGAAAGCAAGTTGAAGGAAATAGTTAAGAACATTATTTTGCTTTTATAAATTTTCTGTTTTTAAACAAATCGTATTTTTTACTTTTGATTTTTTTCCATTTATTTTTTGTCTGTGATTATACAAATAACTTGGTTAAATAGGATGACCTGATTTTGCCTGGGTTTGGAAGCTAAGCAAGGTCAGGCCTGGTCAATACTCAAACGTGGAATGCCATATATATTGGCAAATTGTGAAGTAAACAAAAAAGCATAATAGAATGCAGTGGCAAAACCACTTCCATACTGTTGCCAACAACATATTTTAGCCAGCCATTTCTATAATACCTCAGATGTTCTCATTGAAGACCATTTTTGTTGATTAGATACTATGCCATCTAATAGTTCTGGATAACAAATGCAACAACTCATTCTAGGACTGCCTGTGCTCTTGTTTGGATCAGTAAAATTTGAGTTTGTTGTTTATGTTTTGCTTCATTGTCATTTATAATCTTGGCACTTAGCTCTAATTCCATGTTAGTTACTCAATTGGATCAGCCAGATGAGGAAAAGATAGCTTTTTACTCACAGAGTTATCTTTTCTTTTGGAATAATCATGAAGATCACTAAATTCTATTCAATAGCAAAGAGGACTTGAGTTCTGGAATAAGATTTTGTAGATATATTGGAGTATATACAAAGAATTTTAGAGCATTGTGACCATTATTCATCCATAATTTTCTGTGTACAAAAAAGAGATCTTCCTTTGTGTTCAGAATTTAGTTTGGAAATGTCCGTTTCAGGAACTTGGCTGGGTCTGATATGGTTCATTCTGGATGGGACTTAATTGCACAGGCACTTTAAAGTATGATTTTTATTTACTTCTATTCTTCATACACATGTACACAAACACTTCATGTATACAGTATATAGTTTTTATTTATTATATAGATTTTAGGATGAGGGATGATACCAAAATGTTTTTAACAAACAAAATAGTGGATATATCTTGGAGTTTTCACACTGTAATGGTGGATATTCAGTAGCTGCAGTGAGACTTCCCTTTTTCTTCATTTGGGAAATATTGCCATTATTTGTCCTTCGTAACCCTCCCCCTATTTATTAAGAAATGGTTCTTTTGATATATATACTTTAACTTTTCATTTATTTTCTAGAGAATAATTTGGCTGTCAAAGGCCCTTTCCGATGGGGCTAATTAGTATTATGGTATACTCTGCTCTGTCTCAGTGTACTCACCTGAAAAAATACCCCATGACAACTGATACTTAAATTTAAAAGCTTATTTTTCAGAGTGCACCTCTGAAATCATAAAAAATAGCCAAGAATTATTTATTTTTTATCCCACCTTTACTATTTGTACAAATAATTCATCACAAACACATCCAACACACTTTCCTTCATCCATTTTTGCCACAATAACAACTCTGTGAGGTTAGTTGGGCTGAGACTGGCCCAAGGTCACGCAACTGGCTTTCATGGCTGAGATAGGATTTGAACTCACAGACTCACACTTTCTAACCTGGAGCCTTAACCACTATACAAAACTCAGAGTTATACACATACTTGGTCACCAGTCATTTATTTATTTATTCACCAATTGATCAAGATTTATAAGACCCCTCCAATCCAATACTGTAACTGTGCCACCTTGTAAAGGCTGCTTATTTTCTGGTAGAGTTTTTCTTACTTGTAAATATCACTATGCTTATTATACCTGCTGGCACAGTTAAATGAAACACTTAGGTTTTGATGCATTTCAATTTTTTTTTGCTTCTTTTATAATTCTTGACCAAACATAATTTTATTAATTTCTCCACTTTTTCTTTAAACTCTTTAAACTATATTTAGGAAACTCTGATTTCCTAATATATTCAGACAATCTGTATATTTGGATAATGATAGCTCTTTTCCTGTTATTTGAACCCTAAGAAAGACATGTGTTGCCCATATCAATTTGCACTTCACAACAGTTAAATGCCTGGTTTGACCAGGCAGGGTATTCCAATAGATGATATTTTTTATTATCACCTTTTCCCTGAAACATTTCCATTACTCTTTTACTTGAATTCTGGGTGCATCTCATTTATACTGATTAAAATTTGCCAATGTAAGGTAGCGAGTTTCATAAATTTAATGATACTACTGTATAAACCACAAGCTTTTCATATAGACTGTTTACTTTCTGGTAGACTTATTTATTTTCTGCATACCATGTGCCTCAAGCTAGAAGGCTAGACTTTTAAGGTTGTGTATCATCTAGTCACAGCAGATGGCCTGTTTCCAGTAATACGCTTTTATTTCTATCTCCTGTCTCCTGCTAACATAATTTTGAAAATAACGATCATTTTTTGTATCTCTTCATAATCCCATAGTAACTGTAGAAATAGTTCTAATATTACCAGTAAGAATTTATAATGAATAATGAAAAAATATACTTAAATTAATAATTTTGGCTGATAATTACACCAACAGATCAAATTGTGTAGACTTTTGATAAGTACAACATGAATAGATGTTTTGCATTTTGATACTTTCCTTCCCAGCCTGTACACAAAATAATAGCTTCATAGCTCTGTGCCCTTATTGCTGAGATATGACTGAGAAAACAGCATGCCGTATAGTGCAGCACATTCGTTTTCGTCTCGTACCAGTTTATTGCCCTGAGCACTGTAAATCTGTCAGCTCTTCACGATGCTTTCACCTCTTTCTTCATTTGCTCCAGCTTCCAGTTTGACAATGTTCCCCTGAGGCAGAATTCTAATCTGCTTCCAATTAGTTGCAAAATGTGACTGAAATTTCCACATTATGACTGCTGTTTTACTTGCACGAACACATCTAGAAACAAATTAATGCTCTTGAATATTTATTTTGTGAGCTCTTAGGTTTACTTTCGGGGGGAAATTGCAAAATGTTTTCAAGTGGTGTATAATGGCAACATTTTCACTGAAAAATTAAACTAAATATGGTCTTTAAATATAATTTTTTTTGTAACTAAAAAGTGAATGAAATATTTTTGGCATCTTGAGGTTCTTGGCCATTTATTATGGATGGATGAGTTACATATTGCTGAGTTTTCAGTAATTATTTCATGTTTTTAGTAATGCCTTTGTACTGGGAACAAAAATAAGCAAAAAGTCAGTCTCTTAGCCTCTCTGTAAAGAATATATGTTTTAAAAATATTGATTTAGTCTGAGGGTCTAATGCACAGCTTGCCATCTGCACCTATGTTTCTCCAGCATGCCTGTGGGAGAATCCACACATATGGGTTGACTCTGCCTTTCTGCCCAGAAACTGGGTCATCAATCTTTGCCACGCCTCTTCCTGTCGGGCCAGGAAGTCCCCTAGCCCCAGTCATGATTCACTCTGGTCCTATAGAGATGTAGCAAAGGTTGGCTCCAACATTTACAGCAGAAAGCAGCATTTTAAAGTGTGGATTCTCCAAAAGGTTTGCAAAGCTTAAAAAGAAGATCATAAACAGGCAGCAATTGGAACTTCTGCCTGCTCGTTTTCACAGCTGCTCTGAATTACAAATTATACCTAACAGCCCAGACAAATGGGAGAGCTCCAAAATGACCCCCACCCCTTTGGGGGTCACATAAGCCGAAATCACCCGCAGCCATTTGTGTGCCCAGGCTCAACCAGGTAATTCCAGGGTGGCCATTTGCGCTATTAGCACCTTACAGCTGATCTTCAGGCTGGTGGCAGCCATTTTCATTGGGACCATGTAGCGAGTTGTGCAGGCTACCCAGGAATAGGGCTGCTGCAGTCACACTCAGGGTAGGAACCCAGGGATGAAAAACTGCCATAGCAAGAGGATTGGAGGATTGAACACAGCTCTTCTCCTTGCACAATCTGGGCAGTAAGCACGATGGCTGACCAAGCCAGCAGGGAGTCCAAATGGGCTGAATGGTCCAAGCAAAGCCCCAAGAAGGCCAGATCTGCAAGTAAGGAGACAGCAAACAAGATAAAGGCAAAAGCCCTTTATTCCAGAAAGCCTACAAGAGCTGAAGAACGAAGGCAGAGGGCATTGAAAAAGCAATTCTCCAGATGCAAGCAGACCAGGAGAGGTTCCTTTCCCCTAGCTAGAGCCTGGTTGTTTCCGCCCTCAGCAGCCATTAGTGCAAGATTTGCCTGCAGCTCCCGGAGCTTGGTCATCATAGAGAGCAGGAATACTTTCCATCTGCAGGGGAAATCCAAACTCAAAGATTTCCATTTGATTGCATGATCCCTAGTCCTGAAGATTTACAGGTCAGAGATAGAACTGAGGTTCCTGAGGCCACATTTACTTCCACGGCAGCGGGGCTCTGCTCAGGGACTCTGGTCCCAGAGTTATCAGATGAGATTAAGGCCTTTATTTCTAGGCCATTTATCAGGATGGACTCCACCCTGAGGGGGAGGAGCCATCCATCTTTCCTAAGGTCTGATCCTCAAACATTGTAATCTGTGCAATACCAGACCTCAAATGGAATCCCTTAGGCACCAGAAGGCTGCTTCTCCAGCCCATTCCATTAGAAGTAGGGCATCAGTTATGAAGGAGGAAGGTCAGGAACAGCAGGGGTTTTCAGACGATGAACATTTATCTCCTGATCCACCCCTGTTCACGGGCCTATTCAGTCCAGGACTATTTCAATCCCTACTCCACAAGGCTAGGACCACTGCTCAAATTGATCCTCAGGTTTATGTTCTGGTTGCTTCACCTGAAAATCAGGGACCCAACAGCAGGTTTTTTTCTGAACTCACCGTTCCAACTCATCAAGAAATCCCTTGCCCCAAATTGTTTCTGGACGTAGTTCAGAGACAATGGATGCAGCCAGAATCCTTCCACACTTAGGGGCGTGACGATATATTTTTTTTTAATATGGCTCCTCTCCTTATTGAGTCACTCCAACTGCCCCCTCTGGATGAATCATTGGTGTCCTTGGTTTCACCCTCTGCGATTTCTAGTGACATAGCAGATGTCACTGGACATAAGACAGGATAAAAAGGTGGAAGAAAATTTCCCCAGGACACACCAAGCCAATGCCTAGGCATTTAAAGCAGCGGTGGCCATCTCCTTTTTCATGAGAATATCTCTCCTCTGGCTTCACCAATTACAGGCCAGGATTCCCTCAGAGAAACTCAGAATGCAGCAGGACATCAATAAATTGGTGGCGGCCACTGAATTCGTGGCCAATTCTTCCCTGCATGCAGCCTGATTTTCTTCCAGGGCATTGGCATCCAATTGACATATGTAGCCATTTTAGTTAGGCTTAATATATATTCTTTTTCTTATTACTTCTCGTTGTCTGCTCTGGCTGCGACATTGGTGAGTGGATGCTAGAACTAAATGGGTTATCTTTATTTGAACAGGCTTTAAATCCCTTCCTAGTAAAAAACAAAGATAAACGGAAAGTGTTCTCCTCTTCACAGAAGGGCTGACGGAAGGGTTTCTCCCTGCACCCTTAGGCAGCCATTTCATTCCTCAGACTCAGGTCAGGAATTCTCGCAATTCCAAAGACCCTAGCAGCCCAGATCAGATCGACCTCCAGATAGATCGGGATTTCAAGATAGAAATAGACAACAGTTCCAATCCAAAAGACCCTTTCGTGGCACAGGAGGTTATCCCTTTTGTTGAACCAAATGACTGCCAGACCTCTGCCCCCATTGGTGGCTGTCTGGCCCTATTTGCAGACCGATGGGAGACAATCATATCCGATTCATGGATACTGAAAACCATGCAATTCGGTATCACCCTGGATTTTCTATCCACTCCTCCAAGGACCTTCACCCAACCACCAAAAACCTTGTAAAAAAAAGAGCTCACGAAGAAGGCAGTCCAGCACTTGTTGGACATTCAGGCCATAGAGCCAGTGCCGGAGGACCCAGAGAGGGCACAGGTTTTACTCCATTCAAACCATAGTTTTGAAAGCCTTGGGGTGGGGTGGGGTGGAATGGAGAGCGATCTTGGATCTCAAAAAGCTGAATGCTCATATAGAATTCAAGAGATTCAAAATGCAATCTCTGCAATCAATCTTGGAAGGGAAGGGGGGGGCGATCTCCTGACCTCCATCAATTTGATGAAGGCCTACCTCCACATTCCCATTTATCCCTCCCATCGGAGATTTCTCAGGTTCTATTATGCAGGGAACCATTATCAGTACAGGGTCCTGCCATTCAGCCTATCATTGTCCCCCAGGACCTTCACAAAAGTGCTGGTAGCACTGGCTGCACACCTCAGAACAATCCCAGTACATGTCCAGTGCTATCTGGATGACATCCTTATCCAGTCCAATTCCAGCCAACAAGCCCGGTCAAACCTAGCCTCCACAATCTGGGTTCCACAAGAACACGGATTTTCCATCAACTTCCAGAAAAGCCAGCTAGTCCCATCCACCCACCTACTACATTTAGGCATGGTGATAGATACCAATCTGTGCGAGGTTTACTTGTACCAGGAGTGCCAGGAAAGCATCAAGTGCTTGGTCACCCAGATCACAGTGAAGCGAGTGGTCCTTTAGCGGTGCCTTCCCAGTTCCTGGAAAAAATAATCTCGTGCATAGCCAGAGTGCCCTGGGCCCGACTACATGCCAGACCCCTCCAATGGTTCCTCCTGCCGTTCTAGAGGGCAGGCACCAGCATATCCAACATCAAAGTTCAACTGAAGTTGGACAGGTCCCTCAGGTATTGGGTTTCCCCAGTGATCAAGGGGTCCCTTTTCAAAGAGCCCAATTGCATAACAGTCACTTTAGATGTGAGTCTGTTAGGATTGGGAGCCCATCTATAGTCCCAATTCATGCAGGGACAATCCCCAGCGGACCTTCAACACAACATAAACTGGTTAGAACTCCATGCCATTCACTTAGCTCTCAAACACTTTCAAAGCATAGTAGCTGGCCAACTTGTATTGATCCTAATGGACAATGTGGCGGCCAAAGCACATGTCAATCGCCAGGGTGGAACTCACTCATGATCCCCCATGACTGAAGCAGAGCAACTGGGAATCTGGGTGGAAGCTCACTTATTGTCTATCAAAGCATAGCACATATCAGGGACATCAAATGTACAGGCAGGTTACCTGAGCAGAACAACAGTGGACAACTCCAAGTAGTGTCTAGATCCAGATTTCTTTCAGGAAATGTCTCTGAAATTTGGGACCCCAGTATTCAACTTCTTTGCCACCTCAACAAACACCCAGATTCCCGTCTCTGGGCACAGAAGGAGTCAGTGACCTTCGCAGCTGCTGGCCCAAGGGCCTTCTTTACGCCTTCCTTCCTCTTCTCCTCATCCCGGGGGTAATAAGGAAAGTGCTCCTAGAACAGGCATAAATCTTGCTCATAGCTCTCCATTGGCCCAGACGGTCATGGTATGCGGATCTAGTGAGCTTGTCAGTGTCCTGTCCTTGGAGGATTCTTCGGGACTGGACTTCTCTCAGCCAGGGTTCTTGGAACACCCAGAGCCTCAGAGGCTCCAATTGACTGTTTGGCACTTGAGAAGAGGATCCTGAGGAAGGATAACTTCTCAAGAAAGGTGATCAGGACAATACAAACCTCCAAGAGGCCCTCCACAAACAGAATGTACGACACTACCTGGGAAGTGTTCCATCACTGGTGTACCAAAAAGGACATGGATCCCACTGTGGCTTCAATCCCGCAGTTCCTGGACTTTTTGCAGGAGGAACTCGACAAAGTTTTCTCTCTTAGTACAGTGCGCAGACAGATGCCCTGTCCACAGTGTTGTACTATGGAAGATGGGGCTCCCTCTCCCTCCATCCAGTGGTTCACACCTTCATAAAAAGAGCTACCAATCTCAAACCACCATTGATTCACAGGTACCCTTCCTGGAACCTGTCTACAAAATTACAAGCTCTTATCTAGGCACCATTTGAACCTCTGCAATCTGTAAGCCTGCGCTACCTAACACTTCTTAGTGGCCATTACCTCGGCCAGGCACATATCGGAATTGGCAGCTCTTTCAGTCAGATAAGACCTCTGCACCTTTCACACAAACAGGATAGTTCTGTGCCTCCTTCATCCCCAAGATAAACTCCCACTTCCATAGGGCTCAGGAAATTGTCCTACCTGACTTCTGCCTCACTGCATCTCATGATATGGAGCACAGATGGCACAAACTAGATGTAAGGAGGGTACTTCGCAGATACATTAAAAGAACATCGATGTATCACAAACCCGAAGCCCTGTTTGTCTCATTTCGGCCATCTTCAATGGGTACCAAAGTTTCTTCTTCAATCATAGGCCATTTGATCAGGGCTTGTAGAGCCAAGGCCTACAAGACACAGGTTCTTCCTGTACCCAGATGAGTAACCACCCATTCAACTAGAAGTGCAGCTACCATAGCTGCCTGGGCAACACGAGCCTCACTTGAGGATATCTGTGGGATATCTGTGACGTGGTCCTCCCCGTCTCCTTTTATAAGGCACTACAAACTGGACACATACGCTTCAACAGAGGTGACCTTCAGCAGAAGAGTGCTACAACGAATGTATATAAATGGGGGTTCACAGGACCAAACTTCTTCCGGGCCATAGGGACTGCCAGCTTTGGTATGTCCCATATGTGTGGATTCTCCCATAGGCGTTGGCTTACCTGAATGCAGTTTCTGAGCATGCCTTGGCAGAATCCATTCCCACCTGGCAATCATCTGATTCAGTGTCCAGGCGAGAGGCAGAGCCAATGCCACAAAGAAGATCATCAGATGGCTGTGCCTTTATCGTGACTAGGGCGAGGAGACTTCCTGGTCTGACAGGAAGAGGCGTGGCAAAGATTGATGACTCAGCCTCTGGGCAGAAAGGCAGATTCAACCCATATGTGTGGATTCTCCCAAGGCAGGCTGAGAAACTGTGTTCAGGTAAGCCAATGATTATTTTCATCTTAATTATCTAATATAATTAATATACAGTATAACTGTGCAATAGTTAAAAAAAGAAATTAATATCCTTTCATGTTAATAACACTAGACATTTTGTCCCATACTTTTAAAATAATGTAATAATTTTATGAGTTATCACAAAGAATACCCAAGAAAATATTTACCCTGTATTTTTACATTTCAGATGTTTCGTGATACAAGCTTTATGGGTAATGATGTTCAAATGACAATTTCCCTGGAACATTTCCCTTTTTCTTTCAGTCCATTGCAATCTGGCTGACCCATGTATAATCAAGAAGCTTTCAAAAACAAATTTGCAATTTTTAGACATGGCCTAGTCCTGAAAAATCAGGCTGGCTGTGGCTAGTCCAATATTTTCTGGAATCTTCTATCTCAAAATGATATGTTTTGTAGTATATTTTTTATTACAAAGTATATTTTATGACAAAGTAGTATATTAGTATATTATTAGTATATTAGTATATTTTATTACAAAGTAATAAAGACAATATAAAGATCTTATAAATAAACAAAATTTCATTACACTCTTATGCTGTATACCAATGAATTTCAGGAATCATAGAAAAGGATCTGAATAGATCAAATAATAGTGATTATCAAAATTGAGCCAAGAAATAAATGAAGTTTTAACTGTCACCGAATAAGCAGAACTAAAATAAATCCCAAATGCTCTGCATGAACACGTGGAGAAAAATGAAGACCATCTTTCTCATTCAACAAATTTCTTCAATTCTGAAGAACTAAACTTACAAGTTAGCACATCTTTCTGTAACATTTTGTTAATTCTAATAAAGACATTATTAAATTATATTTTTATTCATGAATTACGTGTGTGTGTGTGTACTTATACGTGTGTGTGTGTGTGTGTACTTATACGTGTGTGTGTGTAAACAAAACCAAAAAAAACCCCAGACAGCTCATGCTTTTTTGAGAGGCAAAAATGCATTTCACAGTCCTGCACAGTTTTATATCTTCTAAAGTTCTAAACTATTTCAGCTCCTTCCCTCAAAACAACGCTATAGAGCATTGCACATCAGAACAACTAGACACAAGAACAGTTTTTTCCCCGAAAGCCATCACTCTGCTAAACAAATATTTCCCTCAACACTGNGTGTTGTACATTATGATTCTTGATTCTTAATGAAATCTTTTCTTTATGTATACTGAGAGTATTTACACCAAGACAAATTCCTTGTGTGCCCAATCATATTTGGCCAATAAAGTATTCTATTCTATTCTATTCTATTCTATTCTATTCTATTCTATTCTATTCTATTCTATTCTATTCTGGATGACTTTGTTGCTTTTAAATATCACAAGAACAAAATAATAAATAGAACATGTGAACTTCTCCATTGGATTGTAGCCAAGAAGCCAGAGAAAGAGGGAAAAGATGAATAGTTTTAATTGTAAAACTATCGTTTGTTTGCAGATTAAGACTTATTCCATATCCAAATCTTCTGGACAACTAGGTGAAAAAATGAGACTTTGAAGTCCAGGAAATAAATATCTGGCTTTATATTTTGTGAAACATTTTTGCTATTCACACACACCTCTTCCCCCTTGCAGAGGCATAAGGGGGAAGGGAAAATGGATTGCTTGATAGATAAGGCTGCAATACAATGTGCATATTTGAAAAGGAAACAAAAGATTAAAAGAAGAGAACTATCAGGTCTGTGAGGAACCTGAGTATTCCAAAGCATCAGTTGTTACAAGCAAATGGAGCTTATCTCTTTGGTTTGCTTCAGTTGGAAAAAATAGAAACTAAGCCAATGAGATACTGCTTTGAACCTGAACAAATATATTTGCTCATACTTGTCTTTCCTTATATGGTTCCATCTTCAACAAAGACATGATAAAATTGCAGAAGTTGGCCATTATTTCACTATTCTAAATAATTAGTGTATAGCAGGAACTGATAAATATATGCAAACCATGTTAATCAATTTTTAATGGGAAAAAGGAGACCTAGGTTTATTCTAGCTAGTGCTATATCTATGCTAAATTTTGGACTCTTACCTGGAATAAATCATACTAACTTCGGATCATAATGGAAATAGTGTGGATAGAAATATTCACACATTAATATTTTCCCAAGGTGCTTCTATTTCGATCCTTAGTTACGTAGAACAGGAATGGGTAACTTACAGTTTGAATTTTCCTGTTTTTTGTGATTCCAAAGCCCCTTGCAACTTATATAGCTAAATTTTGATTTCTTAACAGATTGGGCAGGAGACATGTATGAGTAGTCCTTGATTTATAATTATAGTTGAGACTGGAATTTTAGCTGCTAAATTATGTTACTGATTCATGATGTAACTGGACCTGATTTTACAGCAGTTTTTATGATATTGTTAAAGAAATCATATGGTCATTAAATGAATCCACCTTTCTCAAGTAACTTTGTAGAAAGCTAGTTGGAAGGTTGATCGTGGCCCAAAAATTCTGCAATTATTGTAAATATGAGCTGGTTATCAATCACCCAAATTGTGATCACATGACTGCAGGAAAGTTGTATTAACTTTGAAGGGAGATTGTAAGCCAGTTTTTGTGAGACCATCAGAACTTTGAACTATTGTTAAATGAACAGTCATAAGTCAAGGACTACCTACAAGCATAGATAGTCTTTATAAAGTATTAAAACCTGAAAAAAATTATTCCTCCGAATCCTGATTTTGCTTATGTTTGTCAGTGTTCCAGTGAAACTCTCATTTCATTCACCACTCAGAAATAAAGTTCATCCAAGTAAAAATTTATTAAAGAAATTATACTGACACTTCTGGGAAAATCCGAATCTGAGAGAGGACATTGGTATTTACCTGGCACGCCCGTTCCTTCTGAGCTGTAAAGAGCATCCAGTAGTGGGAGGTGCTTCAGTCTCCGCATTCACAGGCTGAGCTTAATTTGTGGAATGTTCCTCCTCCGCCATGAGACTCCTCCTCAGCGTTCCCCAATTTTGGTGAAGATGAGAGAAATAAGCGCTCTCATCCTCACGTTCTAAAAAATTCATTGGCCAAAACAGGACCCCACCAGATGGAAAAAAGTGTGGGGCTGGATGCTCTTCACAGCTCAAAGTGAACAGGCGTGTCAGGTAAGTACCAACGCCTTTTCTCCTATGAGCTGTTCAGAGCATCCAGTAGTGGGACATACCAAAGCCTGTCCTGTCCTATGGGAGGGACTCTGTGGCGACCATGATAACTCCTGGGGACCCAATTTCCCATTGGTGATGTCTTAAAGTTATTTCGCTGACAATGGGAAACTCCTCTACCTCTGACGCCGCTGGTCAGAGATTATGGTTTAGATTTGGACTCGCGCTGGAGGTTTAGATCCACTCCCCCCAGATATTCCTTTTATTGCATACCCTCCTTCCAGTAGGGGAACCCCAGTGCAAGCGTAAATCTCATGGTTCGCTTTATCCAACATTCTCCCTGGATTATACGAGCCATTCCAACCAGTAGTGGACCAACCAAGCAGGGGCAGGTTTTTTATTTCAACATCTTTTTGTGTGCCAAAAATTTGGGGCGGGGGGTGGACAGCGATTATTAGATTTGAAAACATCTCCAACCGTTTCTTAGTGTATTTCGCAAATTTTAAAAAGCATACCTCCAATCAATATTGCAGGGCACTCAGGAAGGGGACGTGCTCACGTCCATAGAATTGACGGAGGCGTACCTGCAAACATTTATTTATTTGGCCCTTCCCATTATAAGGTTTCTTAGATTTCTGCTACAATAACCACCATTTTGAATATGTTGGCCCTTCCATCGGATTAGCCCTCTGCCCCAGAACTTTTCACCAAAGGTTCCTCACAGCGTTAGCTGCCCACCTCAGGAATATCCCGGTAGCCTCCAGTGTTATCTTGAGATATTTTGATTTTATCTCCTTCCACCCATTCAGGCAGTCATAGGACACTCAAGACAACATTAATTATTCCCTACAAGTGGAAGATGGTTTCCTCAATAATTGGTGAAGAAGAGTCAATACACCTTCGACAACGTTTAAATTCATTTAGGGTGGTCATTAGAATACGGTGGACAGAAGTTTTATCTATCACCAGATAGAACTAAACAGCATTTCAAAAATTGGTTAGCGGAAATCAGGGCCGCTTATGACAGAGTGTCCCTAAATGTTAACTATTCTAAATTGTTGGCAAAATGATTTCATGTATTTCTATTATTCCTTGGCGCGCCTTCACACTAATCCCTCCAGTGGCTCCCTTGCTACTGTTACAGCTGATCTGCAAAGCAACTTCCACACAAAGGCAGGGTTTCTGCCCAATGTTCTCAATTCTCCTCTATGGTGGTCCAAACCAGTTATCAATACAGAGGGCTGTCCTCTTTAAGAAACCCACAAAGGGCTCACCATCACCACAGATGCCAAGTCTGTTCGGATTGGGAGCTCACATCCAGTCGCCCACTAACCCAAGGCCGATGGTCCGACATAGAAACCAGTTCATTGGCAGTATAAACAGGCTGGAACGTTCGTGCAAGTACAACTGGCCCTTCGCAAAACTTTCCTCCTAGAGTATGTGATCAGCACGTACCTGATAATGACAGACAATGTAACCATCCAAAAGCTCAAGCATAAACAAGGCAGGGGGGCACACAATCGAACGAGCTAATACGGGAAGCAGAGCGCCTGTGTCGCTGGGCCAAGAACAACATACTTTCCATCAAAGCAGAACACATTTCGGGTCCTGTTGAATACACAGGCGAGACTGGTTAAGCCATGCGGCCACCAATAGATCCAGTCGGAGTGGCACCTCACCCATCCCTGTTCCAAGAAACACGGTTCATTGGTTTAGCTGGTGGTAGGACCCTATTTGTTTCCCTTCTCAACACTCAGCTCCCGAGAATTTTTTCCAGGGTAACCCCATTCCCAAAGGGATGGAGAATTTCCAATTCGATCCGCTGTTGTTGGCCTCGTGGGTTCCTGATATAACATTCCCTCCACTCCGTGGTTCCCAAGGTCACCTCAGAGGTACTAAGACAAGAGAGGGAATTACTTCTAGGTGGTGCCATTATTGGCCCAGAACCATGGTTCGGCGGACCACCGCAGTCTCTTGGTAGCCCCCACGCCCGGAGAATCCCGTCAGACAGGAATCTTTCCATTAACTGTCAAGGGCCCTTTCACCACAATTTCCCAAGAAATCCTTCCCATATGGTTACATTGACTGTTCTGGAGGTTGGGCGAGTGGTTTTGAAGAGGTGAAAAAGCTTTCCAACAGAGTTATCCCACTTCTTCGCCCAGCCAGACCACCCCTTCAACAATTTCGCCCATTTACAACGCCACATGGTCAAGCCTTCTGCAAATGGTGTAGTAAGCTTCAAACTGAATCCTGCCTACTTCCTCTGTCGCCCAGATTCTAGAGTTTTTACAGGGAGGACTTGATAAGGAGTTGTCAACCTATTTACGTTTAAAAAAGGCAGGTGGCGGCCTGTGGCATGCAGTTCTCAACTCATGAGGGCCCTCAGTTCTATTTTTCACTCATCCATGCCAATAAGATTCTTTCCCTTCGAGGAGCCACCAAATTTACGCCCTCCAGCAGTGGCACTGGTTATCGCCACTGGACCTTAAACAAAGGTCGCTTGTCGCTCTCATCTAAAGGTCCTTTCGAACCTTTGAAAAAGTCAAGTCTCGAATTTTCTCAACGTAACAAAGAGTGTTTCTTGGTTTAGCAACCCACCCTCCACTATCGTTATTCTCGGGAAATTGTAGCCCTGTCTGTCAGACAAGAATCTTGTGTTTTTCATGCTGAATCTTGGTGGTCCTTCGTCCGCGATCCACATTTATGCCCAAGCGTCAATTTCAGTTTTTTCATTAGAGCCAAGAGCTTTATTCTTCCAAATTTTGCCCCAGACCAACAGGGGATGGAAAGACAAATGGCATAAGCTTGGATGTGAGTGTTGCTTCTGCGAATCTTATATCAAGCGTAACAGCAGCTTTTCAGGAAATCAGAAGAGGCATTAATTCCGTGTTCCTTTCCAGCCAAATTCTCAGGGTTTACGAAGGTTTCACACATCTACAAATAGGTCCGTTGGATCATGGGCAGCAATATGCAAAAAACATAATCAGAACGCCCAATCTCTGCAGGTGCCTAAGGGCAATAACAGCTCATTTCAAACAAGGAGTGCAGGCAATTCAGCTAGCATGGGCCCACAACAGGCATCAATAACTGAAATTTGTTTGGGCTGCGGCTTGGGCCTTCCCCAATTGCCTTCATTAGACATATACACAAAACTTGAATGTGTTTGCTTCTGTCTGAGGGTTTCCTTTGGCAGAAGAGAGTTCTGCAACAGATCCACAGAGACCAGGAAGGAGATTCCCAGACCAGACAGAGT